>CAMXCT020001683.1:0-25377 GCA_947184155.2 Cladocopium goreaui | reverse complement strand
AAATATTTTATATAATCAAACAAAATATATTTTTTTTTAAAATAAATATATTTAATTGCAAAAAAAATATTCCTAGAAATTATTTCTTTTTGCGAAATATAAGGGAATTCATGTGATCTTAATTTAATTATATTTTTGATAATTTTTGTGTTTTTTCTTGTGATTAAATTAGATTTAGGTATCTATTTATATTTAGGGTATATATGTTTTTTTATGTTTTCAATTCGGGGGAAATTAAATTTATTGTAATTATTTTCTTATCAATAATTTCGAAAAAAAAATATATTACATTATATACACAGATTACATTACAGTACATTGCATTGCATTGCATTACATACAAACATTACATTACATACAGACATTACATTACATTACATTACATTACATGACATGACATGACATGACATGACATGACATGACATGACATGACATGACATACAAACGTTACATTACATTACACACAAACATTACATTACATTACATTACATTACATTATATTATATCACATGACATGACATGACATTACACTACACACACACATCATACACGTACACACACACACACCCCTATATTATATTATATTATACTATACTATATTATTATATTATATTATATTGATTATATTAATTATATATATATATGTATGTATACATTCATACACCGACATATCCAACTTGAGCAACTTTTCAGAGACTACATCGAAGTCTGGGAAGGGTTCCAAATTGATACCTTGGATTATTTGCGCAAGGTCCAAACATCTAATTGTCCAAGCCAAAGCAAAGACTTCTATCTACTGTGTGCACATCCAAGGACAAATCGGAGGAAGGCAGACACAGTTACTTGGTCAAAAGTGTCAATACGCGCTTAGCGCGTGGACAATGAGGTGGCCCTGAAGGTCCGATTTTTTTGCGCATCTCGTGCAAAATTCTGAACGCAATGCAAACAATACTTCGCACCATCACAATTCGCTGTGGATATCACATCCGATCCCCTGCAATCTTGTGGCTTTGGGGGTCAACATAGGATTGCTGTAGCAGGGTCCTGCCCTGTCCCTTGCGCCAAATGGCTACGTGAACTGAGACAGCTTAGCCAGCAGCAAGCTACGAGTATTGGCTGTACCCCCCCAGGGTTTCCAAGATTCAGAAATTCAGAGGCAAAGGCAAAACGAAAAACACGAGGGGAAAGCTCTTTCAAATGGCACCAAACTACACGACACGCCAGCACGTCCCAAGAATGTCTCAGAAAAGTGCTGAAGTGATGGTCCGTGTGATGGGAATATGATGGGATCGGCCACTTTTTCCTCTCTGCCACTACCATAGTTACTGGTCTTTCTTGTCTGTGACACTGTCGACTCCAGTTCGCTTCTCGATGAGAAACAGGTGCCAACCAAACTTGCTCTCAAAAGGTCCCACGACCTCCCCGACCTCACTCTTTGACCAGGTGATTGAACCGCGAGACATGTTCCATGCGCGAGACTGTTTGCCAGTGCACTTCAGCTCGGTGTGTCCTACGTTTTACATCTGCATCTGCCATTTAAATTGTTTATGACATTTCGACCCCATGATTTGCATAATTTTTTTACAATCACATGATGATGTCACATTGTCACATGCCTCAAAATCCATACCTCCCACTCCCCAACATCGACATCGGCCAGGAACTTTGGTCTTTGGGTCGTAGGCCACCTGGTCGAAGAGCGCGTTGGCTTCACCCAAGAGCTTCATGCCAGGCTTCATGGTTCCCAGCACTCCTCCCAGCTGGCCCTCAGGTGATGTGCTCACCTGCCACTGGCGAAATCTGCTCACTTGACAGGTTCTGAACTCAGCAGTAACGCCATTCCCTGGGGACTCTGCGTATTGTGAGACGCAGTGGAATTGGGGTGGGGTGGGGTGGGCAGTAGCCTTAGGTTCATGCTGCGCACATTACTGATGCTACAAATGTCATGACAAGTGTCATGCTTCTGTCATATGTGCTTCACGACATGATGCTACGCCGGCGACGCCGGCGCTACTTTGTTGCTGTCGTTTCCATGCTGATGCCAGGTGGATACTACGTTGATGCAACGGTGCTGGTATAGTGTCGCTACAGGCATGCCACGCTGTTTGGAAGTTGACTTGCGCTTCCACGCCCTTATGCTACCCTAATGTTACGCTGCAGGTACGTTGGCAACGGGTTCTACACGGCTTAGTTCATTGTCTGGTGGGTGGAGGCTTCCCAGGGGTGTTAGCAGCAGAGTCTCAATTGAATTGTTCAATCTAATCTTTAGACTCTGAATCTCCAATCTTTAGATTCGCTTTTTCATCTTTTTCATGCTTATTCTCATCCATGGTTTCTGTGCTACTTGCCTGGGTTGAACACCTGCAATTCTTTCGATTTCTTTGGACCTTTCCATCTTTTGTGGAGAAGCAACTTGACAGTGAATAACACATTCACAACTGAAAAACGCATTGCATAGAACTTGATAAAAACTGCAAGTGGCGGCCTTGAAAAAAGTGTGTTGAGCAGGTTGACATGTCATGGAACACAATCACCACTGTGCAAACGGTACACAGTCCCCACGGGACCGCGTGACCTAATTTAGGTATATTTAGGTTCTGTTTTGCTGGCCATGAGCCATGTGTTAGACCACTTCAGACTGCAGCTGCAAACAGCTGCTGTGCCAACATCTAGTTAATCTAGTTTCTCTACCCCTGTGGGTAGCCAAGAGTTTGATATGGTGTATAAAAATTATTCAGGATGGTTTAGGATGATGTATACAGGATGATTTAGGCCGGTGCTGGCAAGGGCCAGGGCTCCCTTTGCTGTGCTTTACTTGCGGTGCTGGCATTTCAGATTCCAAATAGATTTTGTTGTCACACAGTTCCACTTCAGATTTCTTGCGATGCTTCACTTGGCAGCTGACACCTCTCAACACCCGTGCGATTCCCAAGCCTCCTTGGCCACCTTCCTGAACTCCTCGCCAGCCTGTCAAAAACAGGGAACCTACACTGACCTACACAACCAACCCAATCGGAGCAGCTGCATAGAATTTCAACCCCATGCTTCCGCAAAGCAGCCAGTTTCTGTACAAAACCCAGGCCTTGACACGTTTCTTTGCGGCTAGAGCATCTTTCTCCGCTTTGGTCACAATCTGGCGTGCCTGGCCAACACAATGCTACGTAACAGTTTGCACATGGACATTCGCGAGTCCGTAGGAACGATGGTGCAGAATGCCTAGAAAAGTGATGTCCAGTGTCCACTGTGGCATTGGATAGCCAAGCGTGCGGTCACGGAACATTTTTCCCAAACTGCGCTCACACCAAGCCATCTAAACATGGGAGAGAAACTAAATCAAGGAACATATCGAGCACACAAACCTGGAAATCACACAGCACGATCTTTGTGCCAATGGCCCGAACGCCTCAACCGTCTTTGAATCATCGACCTTGCTAGTCTCACCCTTCCGCAAGAACTGGTACAACACGTTGCCGCAAAGCATAACGATGAGCAATAAAATAACCTGACAACTGACTGCTGCAAGATTGCAAGACACTTAGATACCGCTAGATACCGCTAGCCTCAAGACCACAACTGCCAACGAAGTGGTGCAAGCTGCACAAACGCGCGCAGACTGGTTTGGACAGGCAAGAAACTCCTGGAACTGGAAGACCTCCGACTGTGAACATAGGAGCCTTGAGAAAATCCACGTAGGCCTGGGCGATGCGCAAGGTGTCGCAGCACTTGTCAGCGACTTCCTGAACAGTTATATATAGACTTTCGTAAAGTATGAACAGGCTGGGGACAAGCACAGCCAATCCAAGGAAGCTGGAAAGATCTGGAAAAATCCCTAAGCTATGGAGGGTTTGGTGCTTATTTTGTGCTTGTTGCGGGGAGATGTTCATGGTTCAACAGCAAGACCCCTCTGCCTCTGCTGCCTGCCGCCATACTGCCATTGCGGAATGCATTGCGGACTCCATGGCTGCAAAAGGATGGGCGTGTGAATTTTTGTTCAGGGTGAAAGGCAACAAATTTCAACAAAACTATATATGATTATATAATATTATATATGGATAATGCTTGGCATTTTTCCTTCTTGGAGAGATGTGGAGAGCTTGCTACTGGTTTTACTTCACCAACACATTCCACGGGCTTGACTCCTGGCAAACAAGTATGGCAAGGCTCCGGTCATGAAACACCGCATGCCCCACGTGACAAAACGGTAGTAGGAACACTTGCAAACCGTATCAATATGCTGCTATGCTCACCGGAAGTTGAAGCGACCTTCAAGAAAGCATTGAAGAACCACTGCTGATCACTGCTGGATCTGTCTCATACTTTTCCAGTGGGCATAGTTTAGTCGAATGACAATTCGCTGTACACGGCACGCAAATAACATTTACAAACAAATAAGATTGGGGTGAAATCCATTGAGAGGTCTGAGATGGTCTCACTTTTCTTTTGCTGCTTCGACAAGTCTCGGTGCTGTACAACTGTCGTAACGTTCAAGGGTCCAGACTCGGGCCGCAACCGAAGCAGCTGACTACGCTCCTGACAACAACGGTACGCGATGCTGTTGCAGCCGCTCGAAGCACTGACCTGGCTCTTCCCATATCTGCAGGCTTTGTGAGCCAATGCATGCCAGCACAATAACAAGACACGCTCAATGAATCTCAATGATATGTATTTGGCATGAAGCCCATGCATGTCGCTACGTATTGCTGCAACTGTTGGAACGGCATGTGCTGCGTGCTGCCAGGGTGCAACAACGCCACCTGCGCCGTGGCGGTTCTACCACTTGACGACTCGGAAGGGGAAGCATCGGAGCTGGCCGTGGCTCCTGGAGAGTCTGCCCGGGCACCCCAAAATCATCAAAAATCGATCCGATTCGATCCGTCCCAACGAGTCATGCCATGTCATGCCAGTCCTTCTCCTTGTGGTCCGTGTTGCCTCACCATGGACATGGAAAAACCAGATTTGGAAAACGGACAGCTATTCGCTGTCGTATCTGTAGCAAAGTGGAGCATGCTGCAACACTGACAGGCCTTCGATCATTCCATGTAAAGCGTTGGTTTCCTGTCCAGTCGACTGAGGAAGCACGAAAACACGCAAAACATCCACAAGCAAATACAGTATGCAGCAGTATGCACATCTCTAAACATCTACAAAAGACTCTAAAATCACAAATCACTGGCAATCATCAAAATGATCAGCTTTTGTAGCCACCCTGCCTCCATGTGGAGGCCTCCTTGGGCCTCCCCTGTCCTTCAAGTGAGATTGTGATCCCAGATAGGGTTTTGTTAATGCATTTAAAATCATTTGACATCATTAAACATCATCAAGAAAAAAAAGGAACCACAAGCCAGCTGATTCATTCTTCATGACCCTTTTCTTCTTCACATTGACATGAGAACCCTTTCAGCACTGGCTGCATGGCCTCTTGGATGACAGTTCCATGGAGAAGTCATCAGCTACTGCAAGGTCTCCTTCCACTTGCAGCCATTGAGACCCAACATAAATTGAAAGCAATTAGCCGTTTCATTTGTTTGCGAATGTTTGCCAACTGGAGTTGGTCTTGGTCTGAGCATATAGCAGGGGCCCGTGATTGCACCTGCTTCATCCCGTAGAGCTGAGTCAAGGCTTCTTGCACGAAAGACAGACGAAGCCATGGTGCCTCCACCAGGGTTTGAGGAGACCGTTGCGACTCCTGGAATGAACAACAAACCCATACCATACATATCGCAATGCAAGCACATAGATGGGATCTGAAGGTAGGGATGATGCACATTCGTGTGGTCGTTGTTGTGATGCTTGCAAGATCTTACATTGGAGTTGATTTTGTGGTGCAACTGACGGAAACGATGAAATAACTTTGTTCAAGGACTTGAATTGATGCATCGAAGCTCTGATCGGTACCACTTTGACGAGCTTTCTGGAAGCCCGAATGATCCGAATCTTCTTCACATGGATATTTCTTCATTGACCACAACGAACCACGAACCCAACGTCATTTCAGAGGAAATCCCACCTCTTGATCTGCAGGAATCCACACTTCTAGCCCGTCCGTTTGAAACTTCGCCAACATCCTGGTGATTTGGAAGGGCTTTGCCACCAGGCTGCAAAAACCACAGGGCAAGTCACAAGCCTGAACGAAGAAATTACAAGTATATACACCATTTTACACCACAAAATTCGTTGATTGACATTCGCTTTGACCCGTTTACAGACTCCTTTAGAATGAGTCAGTCTGGACAAATTGGATCCTACACCTTCATCTCCAAACGCATGTGCAGCGACGTAGAGATGTAGAGTGAGGGATTCATGGGGTTTCAGCACAGCTTCCACTACATTCAACCCTTCTTGGTGAAGAACTCCAGCTTTGTGAATTTCCTACCCACATGTTTTTTTTTCCATGTTTTTTCCGTATTTTTCCATGTGATTGTCACCTTTTCATACCTTTTCCCCTTGGGAACCCCAGCTCTGCTCGCCTCTTGGCTCCGGACTCCATGACTCATAGGCGCTGCTCGGTCGCTGCGGCTTCCTGGACATCCCATGCCGACCATCATGGACCCGTATGGACCATTGCCGGCAACAACCCATCAACATACATTACGCATCATTAGACCATATTATGACCATATTACAGTAAACATCTGAATAATGTCAATAATGTCATATTCATGTCATATTAATCCATTTTGGGCAGATTTACTCGAATTTACTTTAGCTAGTACTGTCTGCTATGACTGACTCAACTGAAAGCCGCAAGCTTTTTCATTGTTCGACATTATTATTGATGCGTAGATGCTCAAGTCATACTATTGATAGAAACCTCTCCCTCTTTCTCTTTTATCTCTACCTCACAAACGACATAATCCTTACATTGTATTTTCATGCGCGAAAGGTCGCCTTTAACTGGGTGACTCGTACTCCACCGGCGGATGCCAAGTACACGCCGCACCATGCCTGAGCTTCTTTCGGCCCGAGGGACGCGCAGCTCAGAAGGATCCTAGCAGGTTGTGGCAGCGGATCAGCGGTCCATCTTGCAGAGTCGGGCAAAAAGGTGGCAAGTCAGAGATAAGAGTTCGGTGGGGGGAAAAAAATGCAAAAACAAAAAAAACATGGCAAGAGTCCAGCTGATATACTTTTTAAATCTTTTTTCATAGCTCTCCATAGCTCATCATCTCCCCTGCCTGCGAGCTTCCACGCATCTCATAACGCTTCACGAGATTTTGCACACGGCCTGAGCCGTTCAAGCGACCTTAGTGGAGGGGACTGGCTCCGAAAGGCCTCGAAGCTCTGAAGGACTTCATTGAGCTATTGATTGAGCTGTCGGACGAAAAGTTTGCATGCCGTTTTCTGCATTCGCCACGGCATTTGCAAAGCCTTCCAGCTCTGAGGCCACAACTAGCGGAAGGAAACGCTGGAGTAGGGTCTCCATATAAACAAATGGTTTCTCCATCAACATCGTGGAAATGTAGTGAAATATAACTGGGGATTGAACTCATACTATTGTAGCATTAATTATGATTAATATATATATATATATCAGCCTGCACGAACAATGGAAAAGTGCTTCGATTCTCATGTGAAATAATAATGCTGAACAATTGTGCAACCGCATCATTCATGTGTGGGTTTCGGTTCACATTGATGATGGGGTATGGCCGAATCTGACTTAATCTTTTTGATCCCTTCCTGCAGTTGCTTTGTGAGTGCTGGCATGGCCTGCTATCTTCAGCTTTGGCATTGAACGAGCCATGGCTGGCGCAGGGACCCTGCAACGGGAGCCGACTCCGGGTGAGACACGGCCTCGTTCTAATCAGCAAGCTGCGGATGTGACCATCGAGAGCAGCTTTGCGAGATGAGTATCATGATGCCCTCGTGGAACACAGCAATGGACAACCCCGTTTTTGATTGCAACATCATCCGCAAATGCCGCAAATGATCAAACGGATAATAAGGAGTGTATATATGTGTATAATATGCAAAGGCCATTGGGCAATGAAAGCTGCAACAAGCACTTTTGCTCATTTGAGTCAAAGCCATGTCACTTCCCATTCGGGAAGCTGGCGACTCCGAAGCCAAGGCCGTGACGCTCCATCCGCCCAGACTTTGTGAGAGGTGGATCGACATATCAAGCAATGGCGGCTGGTCCGCCCAGCAAAAATGATCGCGTGGGTAACGTTGACCCACTCCTCAAGCACTCATCCTCTGTACATTTAGCCTCTTGTTTGGCCCCACCTGGCTTGCTACGGCTGCTACGGTTGAGGCTCAGGCCTTCAAAACATTTTTCCTGCACCTCCCCCGGCTGTAGGGGTGAACGCAGGACGCTCAAAAGTTCATGCCACCTATCAAATTCAATGCATCTAAGAATGCCCGTCACTCAGTGCCTTTCAGTGCTAGCAATGCTGGGACAGTTCTCTGAGTGATACACCCTGCCTTTGGTGTTGGGGTCTTGATGATGGTTTTGCAGCGGACGCACCACCAGGTCACATGGTCTGCACACTGAACCATTATTATACACATGCCTTCTTCCAGCTGCTTTCTATGTGATGTTTTCTGAACAACTTATCCTGTCAAGAAAATTAAGTCTCCAGATTTTGATGTCTGTGGCTATATCACAGGTCTTATGCCCCGCTACTCGCCTCAAATTCGTCGATGTCGTCGGGTCTCTGAGGGACTCATCCTCAGCATGTTTCAAATCATGAACGACGGCAGCAAGCGGCTGGCAAATGATGTTGAAGCCGTATGATTGTGTTGGTGCTGTATTTTCGGGCAAACAAAAAAGTAATATATTTCAAAGTAATTCATATGATATGGCTGTATAAAGTGTACGTATAGATTGGATGTTTTGCAACTACTGTATGATATGGTATGTGGGTAAATCTGTCCAAAATGTTTGTGCATCCCAGAAGTGAAGGGAAATATCATGAAAAATCATGAGCTATCTCAGACTATCTCCAACTTCCCAACAGCGCCACAAATGCGCCACA
This sequence comes from Cladocopium goreaui, assembly GCA_947184155.2. Lineage (NCBI taxonomy): Eukaryota > Dinophyceae > Suessiales > Symbiodiniaceae > Cladocopium > Cladocopium goreaui. The sequence goes on along the minus strand of CAMXCT020001683.1, from coordinate 16,402 downwards.
AGATGCCGTTCACTGAGGGCACCACATGTCCTCTGGACTTCTTCTCCTCGCGAAGGCCTGAGAAAACGTCAGCGTTTTTCCGTGGCACAGTTGCGGTGGACGATAGAAGGCTCCTACGGCTCCAATCGGGGCCCCTGGGCTCCGGACGCGAAGGCGCCTGCAATTGCAGCAGCCATGGTATGCCTCGCTGGCAAATGTCTTTCAGCCGGAAGCGCGATGCCATTGACAAATTCAGCCGAGCGGCCCGTAGCATCAGTAGTCCATGCACCAACTTCAACGTCACCTAGGAAAAGCCACAGGAAACGTCCGCTTGTCGTGATTATATAATTGAAACAAGCTATTCTTGCAAGATGTTTGGCTTCCAGGGACTACCAACATGTTCCTTTTCAAAGGATGTATAATAGCCGCTCTATCCATTTGTCCATTAAGGATCATTAAGGCGTGTTTGCAACGCGTGATCCTCCAATTTTTCATGCCTCCACCCATCCCGGCAGAAATGGCTCCCCAACCAGTGCGCCCAGGATGAACAAAAGATCTTCCACCTTGGCCGATGCCGGCAGCCCATCTCAGCTAGGCCGCATGGATTTTTGTGCTGTCAGATTTCTCAGGATTTCTGAGAAAATCATGGAAATCCGGAATGTTCCAAACACCCAACACCTATCATAACCCATCTTAGTACACACACACACGGATATATATATATATACATACACACACACACCAAGATGGTGGTTTTGACCGTTGTTCGCCCATCTTTGACGGTGCATGTTTCATCTCAGAAAAGGCCACAAACTGCAGCTGTCCACCAAGCCGCATAGGTGAAGTCTCCATCCAGGACAGGAAACATCTGCCCTGCCAAAGCTGCTACCACATCGAGGCCTTCCAAAATCTTCCAAAGCCGGATCGAGTCGGTTTCTCTGTTCAGCGCCTGGCTATTACGATTTCTAGGCTTTTCAAACCTAATATCAGCATTGTGAGCTGGTCCAAGAGTCCAATCATAACCGGCCACATTTGAGAACTCCATAAGAAGCTGAGGGCTTGCTCGCTCCAAAGCAACACTGCGATCCACGTTTGGATGCGCCTGCTTCACCCCAACAAGGCATTACTGCCTTGGCCACAGCCGGACCACTACGGAAACAGAAGTGCTTGGGATGACAAGCCATAGGTCCAAGGGTCCCCTGTCAGAAATGCCACAGGTCAATTTAAACAAGTAAACAGTAAACAAGTGGTTCAAAAAATGGAAAAAATGGTTCAAAACATCAAATCAAACAGCTGCAATCAGCTGCATCCAGAGCTGAGGTCACCACCCGAACAGCCACGGGAAGGCTGGGATCAGAGCACTGCGCGAAGCCTGCAAAATGAAAAAAAACTCTTTGGATGCGAAAAGATACGAAAAATACGTTGACTCATGTTGACTCATGTTGATTCATGTTGATTCTCATTGATCCTCAAAGGCACTGAGGCGCACGGTTATAGTCCTAAAGCACAAAGTGCTGAAAACACCAAAATCATCCCGAAGCAGCTGCGTTCTCATGTGTTAGCACAATCCTTCCCAATGGCAAAAACGGATTTCATCAGGTTTCACTGTCTATCGGAGTTTGCCAAGCCGTTTCTATTCATCCCTTTCATGGCAAGCCACATCCTGTATGCTTGAAGTATGTTGAGGTCACTGTCCCTGCATCGAAAGAGTCACCTCTTCTTATTTATTCGAAGCCTTTCAACGCATTCAACAATTCTTTGAGACATGCGCAACGCATGTCCGCAAGCAAAAGGACGTGGGCTCACGCCGCAAAACTGTCGCTGCTCAACGTTGAGTCTGGCGTGTACTATCATCAAATATATCAAATAAGCCATTACCATCTCCGTCATCACCATCATGATCACCACGATCAGATATGGCCATATTTCAATCAAATATCATCAATCGGATTGAAATATGGGCCCACCTTCAAAGACCAAGCCATCGAACTCAAGCTTCACACCGCTGCGAAAGGTGTACTTCGAGGGCACCACCTGGGTTTCAATCTGTCACAGCTCCAGCAAGCTCCCCACCTGGCCCAAAACAGCATTGTTCTCAACAAATGCAGCCACCGTAACCATCAAACCTAATTCCAGGTTGAAATTTGATGTGAACTCGATGTGACAAATTCACTTATTCGGGTTGGACAGACACACACACACACATAATCAAATAACTAACTAACTAACAAAGTAACTAAATCATTAACATTAAACTAACCAACTAACTAACCGACTAACTATATATATATATATGTATGTATGTAATATGTATATATATATATATGTGTGTGTGTCACATATGGCAACATATATCTGATATATTATATATCTGATATCCAATACATATATTCTTGAGGAAGCTCAAAACAAGCTGAACTGTGGGAATGAGGCCATGGCCGAAAAAAGCCACCGCATGGCCCATGGAACCTGTCATATTGAATCGTTGGCCATGCTAGGACTGGGAGGCGGCACAGGTTCCAAAAGGTGGAGTCAAATCAGACAATCACCTTGCTAAAATGCTGATAGATAGACAGACAGACAGACAGATAGACAGACAGATAGATAGAAAGAAAGATAGATAGATAGTTAGATAGAAAAATAGAAAGATATGTATATATATATAATTATATAATCAAATCAAAGTCTGGAAAATTCGGATTCGCCATGTCAATGTGACTCCTGTCGAGGTCACCAAATTGTCACATCTTTCCCTTTTCCATGCGCCTCGTCAGCATGAGCCAGTAAGGTTCCATTGAAGATCATGTTCAGTATCCTGGCAGATGGCCAGCATGGTCAGTATAGCTGGGCGATAGCTGGGCGATAGCTGGGCGATGCCACGATGCCACGATGCCGGCGGCACGTCTGCATCAGAAAGAGCATGATTCCCATGGCGCTGCCACCGCGCAACGTGCCTCAAGCAGTACCGAGTTGGATCACTTGGCTTCGAGCTGCTTCAACTGGCTTCAACCCAAAGCAGCTTCCGATAATTATACAGTTGTATGCAGTTGTAGACAGTGAAGCCTAGCTCATCAAGTCATCTGAGAATAAATGAACAGTGACAACTTGCTGAGTATGACACCGCAAAGCTGTGCGAAGGTGTCATTGAAGCCGATGTAAGCAGCCTGGCTCCGCTGTTCTTCTGGCTGCACAGCTCGGCAGGTTGGAAAGGGTAGTACTGAGAAGCTCCGGCAGAATCAGGAGGATCAAATAATTTCATGTTCAAAACGATGTTTCCCTCCTTAAGAAATAAGATGAAATAAATTGAAATAAGTATAATATAGTGTAACGATCCGAATCCTCGTGTTTTGTCTCTTTCAACCAAGCGGTGTGCCCCCAGGCATCACAGGGCCGTGTCACAAATCAGGTTCCCCCACCAAGAGCAGCCACATTTCCAGCATGTTGGTGGCAGGTGAGTCCTGAAGGCATGACATGGGGTGGAACCAAGTTGTCAAACTGAGTCAAGCTGTCTTTCAGGTGCATTTCTATTCCATTCTGCAAGGCCGCAGCAGCTCCAGAATCAGAATGGATGGGACGATCGCAGCAAGAGCAAGGAGAAACCAAATCGGCACGTTGACCTCTGGCCCAACAACAGACTCTCACGTCATTGAATGTGGGAAGACCAATGCCACAATAACAACAAACTCTCATCCCATGTCTCCAGTGACTTATACACACATACACACACACACATATATATATATACACATGTATGTATAATGTTGTGGGTAATCAAAATATTAAAAATCATACACCAAACAAATTGCTCATCATTGGGGTTGCATTCGGTGTACACCACTATGTGGTTTTGGCTTCTCAAAGTTCTTCAACGGAAGCGGACAAGTATTCACCGGCTTTAGGAGACAGGTTCAATCTCGTATTCATACAACAGTGCATGTGTATAAGTATTACAAGTATGATCGATGCTACACGAACACACTCTGCTATGTTGTACAAAGATGTACAAAGCATTTTCACCAAAAGTCCCCACATCTTTAGGCTCCCTGCCATCAAGTCCGCTGTCAAATGAGCTAAAGGATGATAAAGGCCATTTTTCACCTGTCGGACCAACAGCTTCAGCTGCTGAAAGCGACCAACGTCTCTACTAAACTCGAATGTTTCAAGGCGCTGCACGGTTCGAATTTAGCTCTGACTCTGCAAGGGTTTGCTCTTGTTGACTCTTGGTGATGTGCGTGGGAAAGCGTCTTTTCACATCTACGCACTCTTTGGTCGGACGGTCACCAACCCTTGGCCGGACATTTCAGCCGACATTTTTGTGCACCAAATGCCGGTTTTAAAGTGCATTTCCTGCAAGTTTGCAGAGCATTGAGGTTTTGGCCGTGTTGGACGGTTTGATGGAGGATAACTAGTAACTAGTAAGGGATGGGAATTATATATATATATGGAATTATGGCACCTTCTAACTGGGGAGGTGTAAAACATGTTCAAACGCTTGCAGGCACCTCTGGAGGGCCAGTGTCAACATCTTTGGCTCGGGTAAGTCGTAAACCATGTTGACGTCGCGAGAGCATGATGAGAGCAGTAAAAAATCACTCGCTGATAGATGTGAATGTCACTAGTGAATGTCCCCTATAGAATCATGGAAATAGCATGAAATATGTAGAAATAGGCTAAGGGCCGTTAGTTACCACAAATACCCTGCGAATACGCCGCACTATTTCTTGAGCCATGCACGCAACAGTAAAGAGTGTGAGAAACGCTATATGTACATGTAGACTGTGCAACAACACCCCCCGTGCAGTGTAGGCCTATATACATGGGGTGAAGCTGCAAATTCGTCTAAAGTACATTACGTAAGGGATGCCGTTAACAACATGAACAAACAACCCCAAAAACAAACCCCCCCAGAAACAAGGCCTTCCTTCCAGTGGGTCTTTCACTTCTCACCTCAGGCGTGCGGAAATTGACAACAAGAGCAAAACTGACAAAGCAAGTCGTTCAGTTGGACATCAAGTGCAATGGTCAACGACTGCAACGAATGTCGATTCGGCCGGATGCATTCAGCTTTAATTTTGGCTCTACCAGGCTTGTGGTCGAACATGCAAACGTGTTGAAGTGTGGCCCATTACAAAGGCCAGCGTTTCCACGCGGCATCAAAAGTTCTTGTGGACGCCCGGGGGCATGCCGAAGCAAACAATATGAATTAAAGCAAAATGCTGAATTCGGTTTTGATGTGAACCCGCAGGGAAGCTTTCAGAAATGCTTCAAAGATGCCTTAACTTCGCAAGGCAAGAGCTTCCGCTCTGCGGTTCATGCAACTACCAGCCGTGTGCTATGCAAGAAGGAATCATGGCAAGAATAAGATGAGTGCCAAATGCCTGCTTCAAATTATATGCATTCAAAGCGTTAATGAAACTTTTGTGAACTTGACTAAATTGGCAAAAATTCCGACTTAGCACGCTTGTGTTGGAAATGATGGTGGAATCGCTCACCCACCTGTGCAAAATGAAGCTAGTCGCCTAACCGAATTAAATCCGAAAAGGCAACAGCTTCCGCTGTGCGACACCGTTCATTGAAAGAAACTACCCCGCCTCAGATGAAGATAAATCCACCAGGCGAGAGGTTCCCCTCCGCGGTGCCTCAGCGATAGCCCGACCAACGTCGATCCCGGTATTGGTGGCCTTGATTTCGACGGCGCCAATCTTCCCACTCCTGGTCAGTCCACTGATTGTAGTAGTCGTTCCATTCCTGCTGACTGTAGCCATGGGTGGGCCCCTGATGAGAACCATATCCAGGACGCGAGGACCTGGTGACATCTGGGTTCTGCTGCCTTGTTGAAGGTAGGGGTCGGCTTCCGCCTTCCGTATCCTTTGCCTCCGTGAGGGGGCGCAAGATGTTGTCGACATAGCTGAGAATGTCGGCATACACATCCTGCTTGGACAGCGCAAGGGATTGGAACGTCGTGTTGGCGACGCTCAAGACCTCAAAACGATCGGCCACCGGGATCAAGGCATAGGCGGCCGCGAACTGGTTGGCTCTGTAAAAGCGGTTCTTGTACCAGATGAGTACATGATCATCCACAATGATCGTCTTCATCTGTTCCTCCTCGTATGCGACCATGCACATACGCGCTTTGTACTGCCGAATCTTTCCAGTTCGGATCTCCTCTCGGGTGCGTTTGATGGAGGGAAGCACCACATTGCCCAAAACGGTAATCCAATGCATACACCGAGGTGTAAGGTCTTGGACCGCACAATTGAAGGCGTAGTGGGCGTCCGTTCCCAGACGCTGTAGCAAAGTCAGTCCTGCTTTTCTCGCCTGCTTCATGTATGAGCGGGCGTGATTTTTGAGGACTGCAGCAGCAGATCTGATCTGCTTGGCACCTTGGGTGGTACCTGCTACGTCGTCATCGCCCAGAAGGTCCAACGTCAGCTCGAAGCCCAGCTTCTCGGCCAACTCTTCCAGGCGGAACACCTGACACGCACGACGCATGTCGGACATTGTCGCCAGCGACAAGCCGCATGCGAGGCACACCAACATCCCCTCAGGAAAAATCTTCCTGCACCGGGGGCATGTCAATTCTGGCATTGCCAACATTGAAACATACCGCCAGCGCGTGAGGTTCCCCTCCGCGGAAGGGTCAAATGCCTCCTGATCGAAGCGATCAGAACGGCGTTCCCGCGCGTTGTCAGGGGCGATGTCGAAGCCAGCAGCAGTCGCCGTCGGCTTGCGTGCCACACAGAGGAGATTGGTGAAGTTGAGCGGCCTTTGCTTGATCTTCGGGAGCAACTCATCGACGACAGGATATGGTGTCGGAACTTCCTTGTAAATGAGCGGACGTCGCAGAGTGATGACATCCTTCCACTGATCGTACTCATTCACGAACATGTTCTTCAACACCTCCAGGTCCGAAATCTCGTACCTTTCAAGTTCGTCGTAGTTGGGAGTGCCCTTCCGAGCCTCGTTCTCTTGCCAAGTGAGAGCGTTCTCGGAGGCCTTCTGCCGAAGGTACTTCTTCACCCCGTTGTAGCCATGGTTCGCCCAAAGGTATTGCGACTTCTCGCAATCGAATGCGTAGATGAGGCAATGATTGGGCACCCAGTCCTCAGTGATGAGTGCACCGGCCAAGGTTTCCACCAGGCGAAGACCATAGTGCAGAGCACAATCGGTATCGATCGCGATGCACAGCGGTCGGTTCGTCCTGACACCAGGATCCTTGCCTTCGATTTCCCAAGGCGCATGGCGGGTCATATACACATGACCCTTGCATGAAGTGGCCCCTGGAAAAATCCCCGTGCAAATGATCTGCTGGAGGGAGTCCCATGAAGTGTAATGGTAAATAACCTTGAACTCTTCTGAGACCTCGGCTTCCGCCAGGTGAGGATAAATTGGGACCCTGGGGTAGAATCCCTTCTTCAAGTCCTCAACCGTGAACTGGTAGTCAAGCGAGATGATTTGCTTGACCAATGGAGCCGTTCCCACCTTGTCAATGAGCGACTGGTCATGGCCTTGGCAGGCCTTCACGTGGGTGATGCGGTATGGCATGTCCATGGTTGTCAGTTCCCCGACAATTCCAGCCTGAATGCGGCACATGAACCTGTCCTGAGTTCGAAGAATCAGGTACAGGTCCTGTCGCGAAAGCTGAGCACGATGCCGCTTTCGGAGGTACGTGTACATGGACTCAAAGTTCAAGTACAGCTCCTCATCAAATTCAGGAGGAATATGGCGATGGTGCGCCTCGAGGAATTTGTGATCATATCCACGGAGCAGCCCGGTCACCCTCTTGGAAAATTTAAAATCATCATGACCGAGTCTTCCGAGGTCCCTCAGGCCTGGCAGGTCAGTACACCGGACGGTGAATTCCCTGCGCTCGCCCGTTCCCGGGGAGAAGAAGTACCACTTGGGATATCCATGTGGTCGCAAGGGCGGTTCAGCCGGAGGCTGAGGTCCACCCGTTCCCGGGGGAGGAGCACTTGCCATAGGCGGCTCCTTCTTGGCCATCTTCGGGGCAGGCTCCGACGAAGACGTAGCTGCAGGCGCCGATGACTTCTGCGGAGGTGCCCTCGGTGAGGTTGTTGTCAACGTTGCAGGCGGTGCCTTGAAAGGCAAAGCTTTGGGCATAGGATGGTCCGCAGCTTCCGCTGGGAGTGCAGGTGGCTCCGGCTTGGGGGATCCAGTTGCACTCTTCGGAGTCGGTGGCGGACTGGGCTTTGGGGACGCCATGGGAGACGTTCCCGTCGCCGTTGAAACCTTTGGGAGCCGTGGAGCAGGCTTGGGCTGAATCATGGTAGCCTGATCCCTCATCTTGGGTTTGATGAATTGGCTGACAGTGTCCCCGATCACCTGTGCGATGCCGCCCGAAGATGATGCCGCTTCGGATGAGGAAGCCGCCTTCGACTTGGCCTTCGACATGATCTGGACAGTGGCAGCAGGGTCACCCGCGCGAAGTTTCTCCTCGGCGGTCTTGGGCTCCTCAAAGATCTCCCGTTCCATCTGACGATGCTTCTCCTCATCCGTCAAATCAAAGCGACGAATGATGACTGCACCACTCTCAGTCTGCTGCATGGATTCCTGCCGAAGTTCGAGCTTGGCAGGATCACGTGTGACGTCGGTGTCCAAGATGTTCACTACGCCAGAACCATCCAATTTGAAGTCCACAGCATGGATCTTGTTCATCAGATGGGAGCGCAGCTTCCGCTGGCTAAACATTGATGCTGAGCCGCCGACGATGGGTTCTCTGAAGACAATCTCCTCGTCAGCGTCCGGCTCGTCAATGTCACGCTCGTCGGAAACACCTGGCAACCGATCCAAGAAGGGCTTGAGGATGGCGTCAATGAGCTCACCATCCATCTCCGGCTCTTTGACCTCATGCGGTTCAAAGTGCTCGGGTTCCCCCGGCAGTGCAGCATCCACGGACTCCAAAAGCTGCCAGTTCGATGAGGCCACAGTGGCATCATCCTGCACCGTAGGAGCCTGTGCGACTTGTGCACGTGCGGGGTCAACTTCATTCGGAAGCCGTTGCCCTTTGGGTCGGGTCTCCTTCACATAGATTTCCCAACCGTCCACGTCCATGGAGACCAACACTTCTTCCATCTCTTCCCATTCAGGGTTGTTTTCAGGTTGAGGGTTGGCCAGCGATTCCTCGCGGCGCTTCTTCATCTCGGCCATCTCGACCAAGGCCTTGCAAGACCGAAGCCGAAAAAGGTGATAGCCAAGCGCGCCTGCTTCGGAATAGAACCGAATGCACTGGAGGCGGTTATGCTCCGAATTCTCCATGTGCTGGCCGTCATATCGTGTAGTGCACTTGATATAAGCGACGTCGCATCGAGGACGCAGAGTCCGCGTTTCCTCAAAGCCTCAGCTTCGCAAATCATTTGACGGTCAAAATCGGGGTGCAACCCATACCCCCTGCCGTACCATGGCATGATGAGGACGATGTTCCCAACGTCGGCACGTGTCGTCAGCTTCACGAGGTCGTTCAGAGCGGAGAAATGGGTATTGACCCTTTCCTCCATGAGATCGTTTGCTGCGTCACGGCGCTTCTGGGAGTAGCATGCCATCTCCTTGTCAAGCCAATCACAGTGGAGGAAGCCGTAGTTCCCAAAAATATCGTTGCCAGCGTAAGAGATGACAATGACAGATGGGCGAGAGGTTCCCCTCCGCTGCAAACATTCAAGAGAGTGCTCGACGCCCTTGATAATGTCAGGCAGCCCACGACCCCATTTGAGATCGTGCCAGACCGTCTTGCGGCCTGGTGGGAGGAGGTCCGGCTTCTCCTTAATGTACTCGCCGATGTTCCTGCGCGTAGAAGCGTAACCGTCGACCATGTCCACAAGTGCCATCGAAGAATCTCCGGCAAAGATGAAGTTGGCCTCAGGTTCCCCTGGGCATACCATGCCTCTCAGCGAGAAGCTGGAAACGCCGTCGAGGAGCTTCGCGTCTGCGGGGCTGACGTCGCGGAGGTAGCCTTTGGCCAACAGCGAATGGTCAGTGTTCCCCATGATGGATGTCAAATCCGAAATCACATCAGCTTCGTTCACCACACGACACTGCGTGACAGAGCCAAAAATGCTCCCAGTCAACGCATACCACGCCTTTCCATTGGGCCCCAAAGTCACATCTTCAGCTGTGGACTCCGGTTCCCCGGGTCGAATGCCAGCAGCCTCCACCGCAGCGGAGTAGTCTGCCTCCTCGACCTCTGCTTCAGGAAAGCGACGGAAGTAAGCCATGGTAGATGATGATTTAGAAAGCGAAACAGCGCAGAGTGCAGTAGAAGTCGTCAGTTCGGGTTTTGAGCTGGTCACTGCAATGAAAGCTCGATGGATCATGTCCGTCATCTGAAAGGAATACGACTCAGTTTCCTTCAAGTCATGACCTCTGCCTTGAACATGGTTATGACTACCATCACATGACAGTCCATCAAAAGCAGTGACAATTGAAGCACAATCGGTTTGAATAGCCCATGGTTTCTTTATAGCTTCACCTTCTTTGTTGACAATACCAACCATGCATCCATCAAATGTGACTCTAATGAGCTGATGTTTTCCACAAAACTTCTCAACTCGGTCAAACTTCCAGTAGATGCAATGAGCTGGCCATTCAATTGCAATCTTGGGACTCAAATGACGAATAAGATTGAGAAAATCGACCATTGATGACCATATCTTTTCAAAAACATGTCGATGATATTCAACTTTGAGTTTGGCTGATTCATGTTGCAAGTTCACATATGACCATGTTGTGCCACCAGTGCACGGAATGCTAATCCAAATCAAAACTGGACAAGGTTGTGCAGTTGAACTCTCAATTGCCCGAATAACTTCATTTCGAATGTCCATCCTGTTCGATCTAGATGTAACATCTCTTTCTTCTGTGCATCTGACGACATAACAATCTTTTGAATGCTTCCTTGAACGATCACCAAGCTTCGAATCAGGTCCACAACAAAATTCAATAAGTACCCTGCTATGAGACGCCACTGAAGGGCAAGCAGGTTCCCCTGCGCGTTGCTGAGATCCCGACACTGTTGAAGGTGCAGGTTCCCCTGCGCAGGCTTTCATCTTCTGTGGCTCCTTCCGCGGAAGGGGCTGTGATGAAATACCCATCAATCGCAGAGCTGATTCCCACTTCTCGGAGTTGGTAAAAGGCTTGGTGAGGATGTCTGCCGCTTGAAGCGATGAACCAACATAGACAAGTCTGAAATGTTTTCGTTTGAACTGTTCAGACAACCATGACAAATTCAATCTTTGGGTTTTGTCTGTGTGCCTAAATGACGGCGACCTACCACTCTCAAGGATTCGAATGGTTGCTTGGTTGTCCTCAAGGAAAATGACCTCAAGACTACCGGGTCCTGCCATGTACACACTTTCATCCCCCCGCTTTTCAGATCCCGTGTACTTAAAATCAGTTAATGCAGATCTGATTTCCCGTGACTCAACCCCATAATCAACTTCGTTTGGTCCAGGAATTCTAAAGACAGTTTTCCCAGTCCATTCGAAATCATAGATCATGTCCGCATCAGGAGTCGTCCAGTCCCATGTCAAATCAAATTCAACATCACCAGTTTTGGTTTTCATGATGGTGTACCTTTGCCTTGCCAATCCCTGAAGGTTCACTGGACAATCCGAATCAATTGGGTTATACAGTTTATTCCGGGGTTTGACATGAACTCTGGTAACTTGGTTGGTGAATGGACTGTGCTCCCAGTAATCATCTTTGGGGTTTTTGGCACGAGTTTCCACTCTGCCGGACGGCTTTTGTTGAGTGCTATTTCCCCCCGCGTGACGTATGACTGACCACAGGCAGGAGGAAGGTAATCCAACAGCACGCAACGCAAGGTTTGCCGCCGTGACTTCAGCCTCTGTCGATGACATAGCCGTTGAAGTCTGCTTCTTTGAAAAAGCTGTGAGTGGATAAAACGTGTTTGGTCCTACCAAAGCAAGGAGGCAACCACTTGTAGATCTGTTGTCATGTTCCCCAGCATGATCTGAATCTGCAAACAGCCATGTTTTGCAAGCCTCAGGTGGATCCCCAACGAAACCAACCATTGTACGATCAAGGGTTGTGTGTATGTAACACATTAATCGATGAAGACTCTTATCGCAATCAGGTGACCATTTTGTAACCCTACTTGCTAAACCCTGAGTAGCACGGAGAAGATCGAACCTAGCCATTCGTGCTGCGAACAGCACTTTCATCAGCACACGTGATGCTATAGGCTGGAGTTCCCCCCGAGCTTCTGCTTCGTCCATGATGGGACGTGCAATTTTGTCATCTGGGAAAGGAGTTGAAACTTTCTTGAACTTAATGTTTGGTCCTGCTAGTTCAACATAGCGGTCAAGACATTGTTGTAAGAATTGTCGCATGTCATACTCGACCGTGTTGACATTCTTTGTCATGCACTTGGATTTATGTTGCTCAAGTTCATCAAGAAAAGTAAATCCTTGTGCCCTAGCCGCTTTCTTTGCTCCTGACTTGTCTCTTATCTTCTTAGCAGCTGCCAAAACTTTTGAGGGTTCCTTGATTGATTCGTCCACGAAGTAGGTTGATCCCGTCCACCAAAATGGTAGTCCAGTTGGGTTTTGAGATCCCATATCATGAACATATTCTTTGGGTTCATCTTGGGTTTGAAAAGGTTCACACACGGTTAGCCGGTGCGTTCCCGCCCGGAAGGATGTATCGTCCTTCGGCTTGTCCTGGAACTTCTTGCGAGGTTGCAGGTGATGATGAACACAAACTCCAAGTTCTGGCATATGCTCCCAGTAGTCCTTTGTTCGGCGGGCCGGGCTGGCTGGCTGGCTTACTGGAAGGATCTGGGATGCTAGCATCGAAGACATGAGCAAATGGATGAGCGCTTACATCAAGTTTGACGTTTTGTTTGAACACATGTTCACATCCAAGGTATCTGCCGGCATCTTCTGGAGTATCCATGTCGATTTGAGAAGAAATCAACTTCCACCCTTCGTCAATGTTTTTGGAAGGTCCTGACATCTTGAAGTCATCAACATATACACCAAGCAACAACTTCAATTTCGGATGCCAAAACATTGAAGGCCAACATTCAGGATAGAGCGGGTGAAATCCAACTGCATAGAGTGCTTTCTCACAGTGACGCTGCCATAGACCCCCCGAATCAGGGTGACCATACAATGCCAAAATAAGAAGAACAACTGGATCCTTATACACACCAATCCATTCCTTCGGCCAACGGTTCCTTGGCAATCTGATCCAAGTTAAAATTCCTTGCATCAACGCTTGGGTGTAAGCCTGCTTACCATCACCTTGTGATGTCCGGTTCCCCGGCATGGAGCCATAAGCATCCAATGCTTTTCCTGCCTCCATGTTGGCCGGTGAACTTCCGAGCTCCGCGAACAAAGCAACATCAGCCGCCTCGTCCTTAACGTTGTTTCCTTGGAAAACGGTGCGACCCTTAAACTTGCGCATGGGGTCACCCTGCGGTAGCTCACTTCCCTTTTCGACACAAATCTCGAAGATCTTGCCTACGTGAACTTTGGTCTTGTTCTTGATGGCTTCCCTTGAAACATCATCCCATTCCCTAACAGTGGAATAATCCCATGCACCCTTACTAGTAAGGTTATTCCATTCCTTATCGAGTGCAGCTTGGGCAGCCGGAGTGTTGTTGATCTCCTTCTGTCCAACGGGTCTTGCCACGAGTGCATTGGAAAAATGAAAGCACATGAGCTCTGATTGATCCTTAAGCTTGTCTCTGTGGCAATGGTTTCCACCATGCGAGCCCCCCGGATTATAGGTGACCGGCATTGCGGGAATGAAATCATCTGATGGTTCGCTATTCTGGGATTCTTTGACAGCTGAATTGGCAAAACGTTCTATGACCCTATTGTACTTACGTTCTTTGGCAACTGCAGCATCATGCTTTTCAGCTGCCTCTTTCAACAAGGCTTCGCGTTTGGCCCTTTCTCTAGCCGCTTTAGAGGCCCCCCGCCAAAGAAATGTTGGAATGTCCTTGGGTTTGGAGGAACCTTTATATCGTCTACCCTTAAAACCACTAGCATCGTAGTATGAAGGGTCATCCTTTGAGATAAATTCTGATTTTCCAGTTTTGGGGTCAATCACTTCGATGTCATCGGATTCAAGTCCAACTTCACGCATCATCTGTTCAAACTCCTCTTCGCCCTCCACCGGTCCTGGCTCAACAGCTTTCCTTGGGGCAACCAAGTCTTCAATTGTTTGAGCGTCCATCTTCTTTGGATCTGGTGGAGCATCAAGGCTAAGAGAATCGTATAAACCTTCCCTAATGGCCTTATACCTTCCTTTCAAAGGGAAAACAAAGGGTCCATCAGGTACGGTGAGTTGATTGACACGAACAACTTGGACAGATTCGTTGAATTCCTTTTCCATGAGGTCCTTCAATGATGCTACAAGGAACTCATTCCTCCAAACGAAACCTGGTTGCATGGCATAGCCCAAAAAGACACCTGGATTTGAAGTTGGGTCAAAACGCAAATCTTTCTTGGGTTTAAGTTTCGGTCCAGTCCAATAGTCAATGCGGGCCCCAAAAGGAATGTTGGGTCCCTTGAACTTTTCCCCATTTCAGGGTGGTCCTGGATGTTGTGAGCCATGCACCAATGTCGTGCAGCATAACTCCAATAGGAATGGTGAAGCCCTGCCTGTTCAAGGTTTACTCTAGTCCCTTCAAGCACGGACCTGAGATTCCTCTCGGCGACTGCGTTCGACTTAGAGACATAAGCAACACTAGTGTTTTGCCTCCACCCAACTTCCCGACAAGCGAGCTTGATGGATGGCGCTGCATCGGAATAAAACACTCCGACTTCTTCACCAGGTGCGATGAAATGCCTAAAAGCTAAAACACAATCCTTGGCATGACTTCTGGCTGAAGGATAAATCCAACGAAAATTCGTAGCGACATCTTTCATGACCATAGCAACCCTGTCACCATCGATTGACTGTTCATTGGCATCCCTAGTCACAAGATGGTCCCCAGTGATGTGATCCCCAAACTTGTTGGATTCCACAGTCAAAGATTCCCCTTTGCTACGCTTAGTAGGTTTGTACATCTTTGCACATTTGCATGTTTCACAAAAAGGATTCTTTGGGGTATGTGTCATCATGTGCCTAAGGGTCCTGGCCTCGTCTCGAAGTGCAGCTTCACCGCGATCAATTGGTTGAGGTTCAGGCAGTTGAAGTCGACCGTCAACTGGTTCTTCAGGAGCTTCGGCTTCATCTTCCGAACCCACATCGCCTTCTGGCGTCATGGCTGCTGGAGGTCCTGGCGCAAGTTCACCAGGGAAGAACTCCTCGAGACTATCGTCACCACGTCCAGGGATTTCATCGTCGTCTGCGATGGAAGCCTCATAAAGTTCTTCGACCTCTTGGACTTCGTCCTCAGACTCAGTGCCGACAGCTGACATGCGAGACCTTCGAACAGGTGAGATGATAGGCTTGCCGTTCCCGGCAGCGGAGTCCCATGAAAACGGAATTCCTACCGCAGCGGGTACCTGGCCATCTCTTGATGGTAGATAAGGAACAAAATCTTTGACTTCGAGTTTGATCTTAGTTCCGTCTTTCTTCTTGAAATATGGGCGACTAAAGCTTTTCCAAACAAAATCCCATCCATCTTGAATACACCTCATCCCTACCGATATTACAGCCGGGGTATCAGGAAGAACATATGGATGAACTTCTTTGTCGATGCAATCAATGTGAACAGAAGCTTGTTGGTCAGCTGATTGAGAACCATTTGCAGTGATTAATTCAAGGGGTTCATGAGAGTGATACACAATGTCATCGGGAATCATCTTGCTGCAAACTAAGTCCTGAGCACTACCGGTGTCAGCGATCCATGCGATTTCAGCGGATGCATTACGCTGCTGAGAAGGCATGTGTCCTGGCAATGCATTCAGATCGGAACGGATGCAGTGGCGACAGCCGATATCACTGTCACATTCAAAGCTGCATTTGCATAGTTTACCATGCAACTCCCGAAAGACAGCTGATTGCAACATCTGTGCTGCAAGTATTGCATCACTTTCTCGTGCTTCGATCGTATCTTTACGAGTACGATCGTCCTTGGTGATGCGAACTGGATTGAACGTTCGTTGTTTGGCTTGGCACGGATACAAATTACAATTTTGCTCAATGGGAACTTCGAAGATTTCTCGTTGCCCCCAAATGAAACAGTGCGATTGGGTGTAACTGGCATGGCAAAATGCTGGTTGAAACAATGCGGAGAGGCGATGCCTTCCGGCACGCGATGAGTGCTGGTCGAAGGGTTGACGACTGCGACCATCATCAGAGCGCGCATCAGGCAAACTGCAGCTGAGCCAGAGAAAGATGGTTTTCCCCCTTTGTCCTTGAGACTCTGTGAGCCTCTCGAGGAGTTGGAACCTCGACTTGACGATCTGGAGCGATCGCCTTTCTTCTT
>CAMXCT020001682.1:50000-138352 GCA_947184155.2 Cladocopium goreaui | reverse complement strand
TATTGTCGGAAGTTTGACTTCTAAACTTCCTTCGAATATGTCTAATCCCAATAGCTGGTTAATAACCAACTTACCCTCTGGTAAACGTTTACATAACTATGGAAAATCACCATGTTTCATGGGAAACTTCACTATTTCTATGGCAATTTTCAATAGTTATGTTAAATTACCAGAGGGTATATAATATATAGGTATATACTGGTTGGTGGTGTGAAAAATAGATGCTTAATAACCAACTTACATTACCCTCTGGTGATTTAACATGGCCATGGAAAATCACCTTTTTTATAGGTAAACCATCTATTTCTATGGACCATCTATACCATGGCTATGTTAAATAATCAGAGGGTATATTCGGATTGAAATCTCAACGTTCCATCCCTTCAAGGCGATCAGATGATCATTCCAAAAAAGATCAACGGAATTCTGGTGGCTCCTGCACGGTGCTTTCCCATGAAATCAACTAATCATGGGAAAAAAAGTCATGAACCCCATAGGAAAAAAAATCCAATCGTCTATAAATTTGGTAAATGTCAAATAATGTCAATGCTGGACATTCAGAAACCATGGCAAAAAAAAGTGGCTACTCCCCAAATTAGTGAGACACTTCAGTGGTACTCCCTCAATCAAACAGTATGACGAATGGCTCAAGAAACCACCTGACGGGATCAGGCCACCTCCAGGATCCCAGTGACAGGATCACCCGGCCGCGCGCAGCACGTAGAACACGCGCAATGAATGCGGGGCACGGGCGGGGCATTACGGGGCATCACGGGGCATTACGGGGCATCACGGGGCGCACTTCCTCAGGTTCGGGTCCAGATGAGCTGAGGATAGCCTACGCCAACACGGGATATGTTGAAATATGTTGAATTGGCTTCAGGTCCCAAAAAAAAAAAGAATGCCCCCCAAATAGTAATTAAGTCTGAGGGGAAACTCCTGATTGGCTCCTCAAGTTGGGGTTGGAGCACTGGAACTTTTCCACTCCTCAACTTACATGACAACGTACATTGCAATTTACATTACAACTTACATT
Organism: Cladocopium goreaui; assembly: GCA_947184155.2. NCBI lineage: Eukaryota > Dinophyceae > Suessiales > Symbiodiniaceae > Cladocopium > Cladocopium goreaui. The sequence goes on along the minus strand of CAMXCT020001682.1, from coordinate 137,316 downwards.
ACAACTTACACTCCGTTACAACTTACATTACATTACCTTGCATTGCATTGCATTCCAGTCCATTACATTCCATTACATTACATTCCATTACATTACAACTTACATTACATTACATTGCAACGTTCATTGCATTACATTGCAACTTTCATTGCATTACATCACGTTACATTACATTACATTTCACCTTTCCTTACCTTACCTTACCTTACATTTCGTTACATTACAGTACATTATATTACATACATGTATATGGATACATGAATTAATAAAGTACTTCACAAACTTGAAATCATCCCCCACACTTCTCATGTTGCCCAACCTCCATCTCCATCATAGTGGTGTCGCGGTGACGTCATTTTTTTGATCCAGTAGTGTCTCTATGTGATAGTCAATCACACTTATATAAATATATATATATGGTTTTTAAGCATCTTTAAAAATATAAAAGTCAATGGGAAGGATTATCCCATATATTGTGGAAAATAAAAAATGTTTGCAACCACCAACCAGTATATAATATACATATATAATTATATATATGGAGATAATTAGATCACCATAAATTGTGTTGGCAATTCATCCATTATCCCATTGATGCTGCGGTGTCTGACCACTAGTCTTTCAAAACAGTTGCCTTCCAGTAAATCATTTTGCCACACACTATTTTGTCTCTTCAACTATCACTGGCCATCTCAGGAACCGATTCATTGGAGGTACCTACCATATATAAGGCCTATTTTTCAGGCCTTAGTTAGTTTCAGGGAATAGCCCCACAAAATATGGCCTGAAATATGGTACTAACGTACCTCCATTTTAGGATCCTGAAGATCTCCCATTGAACTATCTTCCGGCAATCAAACACGGCTATGGAACACCATCATTTTTGAGGAAATCATCGAACTAGATGGGTCATGGCGAAGCGCATTTTTGGTTTACTGGAGGGTACAATGTGAGGCCCCCCAGTTATAAGTTGGTTTATAAGCCCCAGTAACTATAGTTATAAATACCATAAACCATAGTTATTGGACTTGTAAACCAACTTAGCTATCTTGGGGGCCTCACATTGTAGAAATGGTTGGTTTTGCACATTGCCAGTCTTAGATACCTTGCCAAAAAAACAACTGTTAGCTGGTTAGTAGACGTTCCTATTTCTAGCAAAACATTTTTCAGTGGATTTATTTGGGTATGGGTCAATACCTATAGATACATTTTTAGTGGGATGAACATCCATTTACCAGCTATTTTGGGGTTCACTAGGTACCAGGGTTTTGACACATCCCCATTTCATTACCCATCCAGTTGGCAGCCCCAGTTCGAAAATTCATGTCGAGCATCAAAGCCAAAACATGACTTTGCTTTCGCCCCTGGAGGCGTTGAACATGTTACCTGTGCCAAAACCCTCCAGCTTCGACTCCTGAAAAATGGGGCAACGTTCGATGCCCTAGATCCGAATTGCAACAAGTTGGTTTATAACTGCAATAAGTTGGATTTATAGTAGATATGGTATGATATATATATATATATGATGGATATGTCTATACTGAATGGGGAATATATACATATACACAACACACCACACGCATCACTGGGGGCGTCACCACCTTCATTCTTCAAAGTTCGAGAGAAGCCAGAAATACATCGAAGGCTGTCAGATGCTATTCGTTCAATGGGTCATTAAATGTCCCCATTGAACATCACCCAACCATTAGGTATATGGTCTATAATGGCTACTATAAGGTGATGTCCAATATTCCCAAAATGGTACATTTAATGACCCATATTAGTTCAATGGGACATCTAAAATGGATCCAACAGATGGAGGTACGTCAACGTACCATATTTCAGGCCATAATTTCGTGGGATATCCCCTGAAATTAAGCCCTGATATACATAGGCCTTATATATGGTAGGTACCTCCATTTTAGGATCCTGAAATTCCCATTAGTCAAGTCATTATATAAATATATGACGCATGCCTGAATGGATTGGTCTTGGCTTCCACGCACAAAGAAACGTGAGATACTCTCCAGTAAACTAAAATAAACTAACATAGCTACGGAACATAGCCCATTTAGTTCGATGATTTACCCCAAAAAAAATTGTGTTTGGGATGGTTTTCCAGAGCTATGCTAGATTACCAGAGGATATATCGCACATTTTTTTGACCCCTGTTTCAAAGCCAAGCCATCAACATACCATACTTGGTGGTTCCATCCCACTTAGTAACTGAATTATAACCCCAGCTGTAAGTGGATTAACACTACTTATCCCACTTACAAGTGGGGTTTTCTTGTGGAGTTATAACTCACTTACGAGCCGTGGGATGAGCCACCAAGTACACTCAGTCCCCCCAATGGATCCAACCCCTGTCCTGACGTTGTTCTTCTCTGTTTCGCTGTTTGCGCTCCTTGCGGTTCAACAAATTGAGACCTAAGAAGCGAACGATTTCCTTGGCAAAACATGGACAGTGATCGCAAAGAACAACGGGAAACTAACGAACATAATTTCCTGGTTCCTGAATCTTTGGAAAAGAATACCAAAATATACCCTCTGGTTATTTAACATAGCAATGGAAAATCACCATGTTTCATAGGTAAACCATCTATTTCGATTAGGGCCATCGAAATCCCATGGCGAGCCCTGTGAATGTCATAACCAGGTTGGGTAGGTGTCGAAACTGTCTGTCCAGTCAGACTGCGGAGTTCACCCAAAAAAATCGGGAATTCGTCAGCATTCCATCAATCATTGGATTGGTTTTGTTGGGAAAATCTTAACCGGAAACCCATGGGTTTTTACCATCAAAAAAAAAGGGCTTTCCGGTTTCAATTTTCCCATCATCCAATTCTATGAATCAAGAACAAGACGAAGATTCACCCAAAAAAACATGTGTTGGACTTGCGTCGAAAACCAAAAGACTGATTTTACCCATGGATTTTTTGCACCAGGTAAATCACTGGTTGGTGGTATACCTACCCCTCTGAAAAATATGAGTCAGTTGGGATGATTATTCCCAATATATGGAAAAATAAAAAATGTTCCAAACCAGCACCCAGATCAATAGGATGATATGATTGCGTCAAAAAAAAACGAGGGGATATCAGAAGGGATTAGTCATTCCGTTGCGGATCCATCCAGGTTCTGGCAGAACTCGATGGAAAAACAGCTGCTAAAAGGCTCTCCAGGATGGATCACGCTTACCATCTGGTTATGACTAACATAGCCATGGTATAGATGGCCCATTTATAGATGATTTTCCCATGAAAACCTCCATTTAAAAGGGATTTTCCATGGTTATGTAAAATAACCAGATGGTAAATGCCGGCGATTGCCATTACTCAGATGGGATCTGATGGCAAAACCATAGATTTTTTTATATTTGTCCAACATGTTTTTTGCGGTGGTCAAGCCCCATCATTTGAGTATGGAGCCTTTTTCGGTCCCGGAGAGGGCCATAGGTCCCGGAGACGCCAGAGGATGAGTATTTACCCCTTGGGTTTCATATCAAACTTGCTGGTTCTTTGTGGATATACCTTCCAAATACATAGCATGTCACCTCCACGGTTCCGTCCACTTTTCGCCTCTAATCTCTAATGTTCAGGACAGGTCCAGAAAATCGACAAAAACTGTGGAAATTCAACATGCAACTCACAAAAGTCTTTTTTTGGAGGAAAATCCTCTTAGTTGTGAGTCCCCTATTGTTTTGGACATGGCCAAACAGCCCTCCCATGGTCAAACTTGGATACCCAAAACTTCAAAAACATAGATTGTTATAGTATATGTCATATATGTATATATATAGTATGTATATATAGTATATATATATAGTATATATATATAGTGTATATATATATATATAGTATATACATATAGTATATATATATATATATATATAATTTAAATGTATATGTATATATAGCCTCGTCCCCGCTTCTGGAACCGCGCAAACCTGAATTAGGTTGGTAAAACTTGTCCATTCCGTGACGAAATTTCGTCGCGGAATTAACAAGTTTCATTAGGGTCATTATCATCATCATCATTATCATCATCATCATCATCTTCATCATCATCATGATGATAATGATGATGATGATAATGACCCTAATGAAACTTGTTAATTCCGCGACGAAATTTCGTCACGGAATGGACAAGTTTTACCAACCTAATTCAGGTTTGCGCGGTTCATGAACGTTAACATCCTGCCGCAAGGTCACATGAACGTTAACATCCCACCCCACCACCCCACCCCAGCCCCGCATGTGCGTGCATCCACTGTGCAGCAAGTTAAAGGAACACGTGTAAGCAGTTCGCGCCGCAATGTAACATGAACGTAAATTTCCCATACCCCCACCCCCACCCCCCCCACCCCATGTGGTTCCAGAAGCGGGGACGAGCCTATATATACATATACAGTATATTATATATATATGATAGCGTTCAGTTGCCTTATTTTTTTTGGCTGAATTCTATGGTTTATGGTAGATATAAGTATAGTTAATGGATGTTAATGGGGTCTATAAACCAACTTATAACTGGCGGGCCCCATCCTGTAATGTTTGATAGGTAACATTGCCAATCTTAGATACCCCGCAAAAAGACATAAATTCTTAGCTGGTAGAGATTCCTATAGCTAAAGATTTATATCAAGGACTTTAATCGCCAACAAAAAATGGAATACTAAAACTTTGGAACCCCCAAACTAAATTGGCCATTATAGTCCTAAAGTTATGGCCTCCCAATCTAACCCCCAATAACCAAAAAAAATGGAATACTAAAACTTTAGATTATAGTCCCATAGTAACTTTGGGACTGGCCACAAAAAAAGCCTTTCCCTCACCGGCCTCACCGCTTGTCCAGGTCGTGCAGGTAGTTTTAACCGAAAATCCCCCAGAGGTTCACCGGCCCAAGCGACGGTTCCGGCGCTTCTTCATCTCGGGAAAGGTGCAAAGGTGGCAATGATCGCAAGCATCTCCTCAGCGCAATGGTAAGCATCCCATTATTTCTAGGGTTTCAACCAATTTCATGTCCTTTTGGGTGAAACCCTAGAAAAAAAAAGCGCATTGCAATCAATAAGCTGGGATACCCTCTGGTAAACACACAAAAAGCTATGGAAAATGGCCCAGTCGAAATAGTTGATTTTCCCATTAATAGCATAGTGGATCTTTCCAGTCCGTTTTTTGTAAACGTTTACCAGGCCGGGTAACCAATTTGATGTCGCTTTGGTAAAAATAGGTTGGGGCCGGGAGCTGGTTAATCCCATCTATCATCATAGAAATCTGTTGTTATTTCGGGGTAAACCTGAAGAAACCCCTCTATTAATCAACCAACTGGAAAAGGACATCTATGCAGCAACATTGGTGGCGCTCCGAAACAGAAATTATGGTCACAAGTACGTGGAAATTCCCAAAGCATGGTGTCTAAGGGGGTGTTCTATTGCGGGGGAATGGGATTATTTATTCACGGAGGTTTTATACCGCCGGACTGGAACTTAGAATGTCAGCCTCGTTTTCCAAAATTTTGTGGTTTGAACTTAGAATGCCAGCCAAATGGGGTATCTTAGAATGCCGGCACATGTGACATTCTAAGTTCCAGTCATGGGTGAGAAAACCACAGTATTTCCCAATATTTGAGGCCAAAACATGTCGCAAACAGTTTATAGACTGACGAGAAATATATCCCAAAGCATTCCAAGTTCCTAGTTCAACCCCCTCATGCATGATACGTATTGCCTGGGGCAACCATGTTTACCCATCTGAAGGGTTTTATCAAAACCTTGAATATATAGTGACGGATTGAAACTTAGAACTCCGTTTTGGAATTTACATACGGCCATTACGGAACGACACCGCGGCCAAAATCTCACCGCAGAAGACATTCTTATACCCCATAGATTTTCATACTAGAGTTAGAATGTGGCAGCACACCGTACGGAGTTTATCATTTTTGAGCACCGTTATGTAGTTTTGGGGCCAAATCCGGCAAACTTAGAATGTGTACATATGATCATAAAATATCATATGTGTTCATGGGCTCTGTGAACATATGTTCGCTTTACTAGAGTTAGAATGCCGCCAACACACCGTAAGGAGTTTATCATATTTGAGCACCCTTATGTAGTTTGGAGACCAAATCTGGCAAACTTAGAATGTCCATATATGATCACAGGTGTTCATCGGCTCTGTGAAAATACACCTGGCCACTTGAAAATAAGGTTTATAGAAGCTCTATGGAGGATTTTTGAGGGATTTATGGAGGATTAATGGAGGATTTATGGAGGATTAATGGAGGATTAATGGAGGATTTATGGAGGATTTATGATGGATTTATGAAGGATTTATGGAGGATTTATGGAGGATTTATGGCGGATTTAGGCAATTCATTTGTGAATACTACAGTTCCAAGAAAGTTCACTTTATGTGTTCGTTTTCAATTAGGCAATTCATTTGTGAATACTAAAGTTCCAAGAAAGTTCACTTTATGTATTCGTTTTCAACTAGGCAATTCATTTGTGAATACTACAGTTCCAAGAAAGTTTACTTTATGTATGCGTTTTCAATTCGGCAATTCATTTGTGAATACTAAAGTTCCAAGAAAGTTCACTTTATGTATTCGTTTTCAATTAGGCAATTCATTTGGGAATAGTAAAGTTCCAAGAAAGTTCACTTTATGTATTCGTTTTCAATTAGGCAAGTCATTTGTGAATCCTATAGTTCCAAAAAAGTTCACTTTATGTATTCGTTTTCAACTAGGCAATTCATTCGCGAATACTAAAGTGGCAAAAACATCACTTTATGTATTCGTTTTCAAGTAGGCAATTCATTCGTGAATACTAAAGTTCCAAGAAAGTTCACTTTATGTATTCGTTTTCAATTAGGCAATTCATTCGGGAATAGTAAAGTTCCAAGAAAGTTCACTTTATGTATTCGTTTTCAATTAGGCAATTCATTTGTGAATACTAAAGTTCCAAGAAAGTTCACTTTATGTGTTCGTTTTCAATTAGGCAATTCATTTGTGAATACTAGAGTTCCAAGAAAGTTCACTTTATGTATTCGTTTTCAACTAGGCAATTCATTTGTGAATACTACAGTTCCAAGAAAGTTCACTTTATGTATTCGTTTTCAATTCGGCAATTCATTTGTGAATACTAAAGTTCCAAGAAAGTTCATATGTATTCGTTTTCAATTAGGCAATTCATTTGGGAATACTAAGTTCCAAGAAAGTTCACTTCATGTATTCGTTTTCAATTAGGCAATTCATGTGGGAATATTTGGGAATCCTAATTAGGCAATTTTCAGTTTCATTCAGGTGTCTATTTTTGGAGTCAAACACGAACACCAAAGGAAAACCAATGAAAAACCAATGAAAACCAATGAACAAAAACAATGATAAGCAAAGAACAACACATGAACATTTTTGAGAACCCAAAAAAAATCTATGAACAAATCAAGGAAAAACGAAAGAGAACCACAGAAAAGCCAATGAAAAACCAAAGAAGGAACAATGAAAAACAATGGAAAACCAAAGACAACTTTGCCAGCATTCTAAGTTACCTTTTGCCAGGGATTTTTGGTCCCTGTTTTTTCGAGGTTTTCATCTTTAATGGGGAAAGAAATGAGAGACACTTTTGAGGAAAAAAAGGAATCTTGAGGTGCCTTGGATCCTATATGTTCACAAAACCCTGTAAATATGCAGTAAATTGCATTGTTTCTTGCATATGTGCTTCAAACGGAGTGGAGTTATTTTTCTGTTTGCTGTTTTTTTGGTGGTTTTATGGAGGAAAAAACACTGGCAGGAGAGAACTTAGAGTGCCATTTTAGACCTAAAATGTGCATTTTGTATGGCAATACTGTGGTTCGGGGTCTGGCACATTAAAACATTCACACGCCGGCATTCTAAAATACCCTTAAAAACAGGGTTTTTGGCGGCATTCTAAGTTCAAAAATCAAAATTTTAACAAACTGGGCGGCATTCTAAGTTTCAGTGTGTCACTATATATATATATTAATATATATATAGCTATTTATCTATGTATACATATATAAATATATACTTGTTTTGGGTTTGTGTTCTTTCAACTTCCGACCGCCAGCGCTAAATGCAGCACGATGCATGGCTGTCCCAGCTTTGTGTGCACTGCCAGGCACACACAAGAAAACCAGCAGCATTGTTTCACAAGAACAGACATCATGGTTTATCTATGACAATTTTATAACCCGTAGATTTTCATACTAGAGTTAGAATGTGGCAGCACACCGTACGGAGTTTATCATTTTTGAGCACTGTTATGTAGTTTTGGGGCCAAATCCGGCAAACTTCGAATGTGTACATATGATCATAAAATATCATATGTGTTCATGGGCTCTGTGAACATATGTTCGCTTTATACCCCATAGATTTTCATACTAGAGTTAGAATGCCGCCAACACACCGTAAGGAGTTTATCATATTTGAGCACCCTTATGTAGTTTGGAGACCAAATCTGGCAAACTTAGAATGTCCATATATGATCACAGGTGTTCATCGGCTCTGTGAAAATACGCCTGGCCACTTGAAAATAAGGTTTATAGAAGCTCTATAGAGGATTTTTGAGGGATTTATGGAGGATTTATGGTGGATTTATGGAGGATTAATGGAGGATTAATAGAAGATTTATGGCGGATTTTTGGAGGATTTATGATGGATTTATGAAGGATTTATGGAGGATTTATGGAGGATTTATGGAGGATTTATGGCGGATTTAGGGCAATTCAATTGTGAATACTAAAGTGGAAAGAACGTTCACTTTATGTATTCGTTTTCAACTAGGCAATTCATTTGTGAATACTACAGTTCCAAGAAAGTTCACTTTATGTATTCGTTTTCAATTCGGCAATTCATTTGTGAATACTAAAGTTCCAAGAAAGTTCATATGTATTCGTTTTCAATTAGGCAATTCATTTGTGAATACTAAAGTTCCAAAAAAATTCACTTTATGTATTTGTTTTCAATTAGGCAATTCATTCGCGAATACTAAAGTGGAAAAAAATCACTTTATGTATTCGTTTTCAAGTAGGCATTTCATTTGTGAATGCTAAAGTTCCAATAAAATTCACTTTATGTATTTGTTTTCAATTAGGCAATTCATTTGGGAATAGTAAAGTTCCAAGAAAGTTCACTTTATGTATTCGTTTTCAATTAGGTCATTTGTGAATCCTAAAGTTCCAAAAAGTTCACTTTATGTATTCGTTTTCAATTAGGCAATTCATTTGTGAATACTAAAGTTCCAAGAAAGTTCACTTTATGTATTCGTTTTCAACTAGGCAATTCATTTGTGAATACTAAAGTTCCAAGAAAGTTCACTTTGTGTATTCGTTTTCAATTAGGCAATTCATTTGGGAATACTAAAGTTCCAAGAAAGTTCACTTCATGTATTCGTTTTCAATTAGGCAATTCATTTGGGAATAGTAAAGTTCCAAGAAAGTTCACTTTATGTATTCGTTTTCAATTAGGCAAGTCATTGGTGAATCCTAAAGTTCCAAAAAAGTTCACTTTATGTATTCGTTTTCAACTAGGCAATTCATTTGTGAATACTAAAGTTCCAAGAAAGTTCACTTTATGTATTCGTTTGCAAGTAGGCAATTCATTCGTGAATACTAAAGTTCCAAGAAAGTTCACTTCATGTATTCGTTTTCAATTAGGCAATTCATTCGCGAATACTAAAGTGGAAAAAAAATCACCAAAGAAAAACACCAGAAAAACCAATGAAAACCAGAGAACAAAAACAATGATAAGCAAAAAACAACACATGAACATTTTTGAGAACCAAAAAAAATATATGAACAAATCAAGGAAAAACGAAAGAGAACCACAGAAAAACCAATGAAAAACCAAAGAAGGAACAATGAAAAACAATGGAAAACCAAAGACAACTTTGCCAGCATTCTAAGTTACCTTTTGCCAGGGATTTTTGGTCCCTGTGTTTTCGAGGTTTTCATCTTTAATGGGGAAGGAAATAAGAGACACTTTTGAGGAAAAAAAGGAATCTTGAGGTGCCTTGGATCCTATATGTTCACAAAACCCTGTAAATATGCAGTAAATTGCATTGTTTCTTGCATATGTGCTCCAAACGGAGTGGAGTTATTTTTCTGTTTGCTGTTTTTTTGGGGGGTTTATGGAGGAAAAAACACTGGCAGGAGAGAACTTAGAATGCTATTTTAGACCTAAAATATGCATTTTGTATGGCAATACTGTGGTTCGGGTCTGGCACATTGAAACATTCACACGCCGGCATTCTAAAATACCCTTAAAAACATGGTTTTTGGCGGCATTCTAAGTTCAAAAATCAATTTTTTACAAACTGGGCGGCATTCTAAGTTTCAGTGTGTCACTATATATATGTAGCTATTTATCTATGTATACATATATAAATATATACTTGTTTTGGGTTTGTGTTCTTTCAACTTACGACCGCCAGCGCTAAATGCAGCACGATGCATGGCTGTCCCGGCTTTGTGTGCACTGCCACACACACAAGAAAACCAGCAGCATTGTTTCACAAGAACAGACATCAGGGTTTATCTATAATAAAGTTCCTTATTTTGCGCCATCAGAAATGGAGGAATTCACACACACACACACATATATATATATATATACGTAAAAAACATCCTCGGGTGTAAACTTAGCATGCATTTCACAAATAATCAAAAAAAATCCCGGCAAGTGAGATTTACGTGTATATATATATATACGTTTTCGTCCACCTTACCCCCTAAACTTAGAATGCTTCATTCTAAGTTGTTCTCCGTGACCCCCATTCTAACACGGGTTTGGAAACTGGGGGCCCCTTCTAAGTTTTAATCCGGTACTATATTCAAAAAGCTTTGAAAGCACAGCGCAATCGCACTCTCATGCCAAAAAGTTTGGCCCTTTTTCCCTCTTTCCCTCGAAATCCCAGCGTTTTGTTTGCTCTTGGAACGGGCCTGTATCCCTTCCTGTGCACAAGTTTGGATTCCAAAATATTGAAATGGGTGGTTTTGGAATGATTTACTGCCTTAATTTACATTGAAATGGGCACCGAATCTCTGAACAACAGGGCAAAAACCCCTGAAATGTCTGCATCAAAAGGTATCCAAAAGAACAAGTGAAGCATGTCAAAATAGAAAAGGACCTGACACGCATTCTAAGTTAACATCTGCAAGAGCCGTTTATCGAAAAAATACAGTCAAAAAGTTGCGGGAGCACATATTTCTATATTTTGCCGCTACTTTTTCCAGTGGGTACGGTTCCAAAATGGCATTCTAAGTTTCGGTCCGTCACTATAGCCCTCTCTTGTTAGGGCATTCAAGCCTGCCGTTTGCCAGGCTTCAAACCCTTAAAACGCTTAAAACGCTTAAAACCCTCCAATTCCCTCGCGGCAGCTTCCACCAAGCCCTCTGGCCGTCAGCCTTTGCTGCATTTGCCTGCACATAGCCCTCTCCTCTCTTGTTCCCTTAAAACGCTTAAAACGCTTAAAACCCTCCAATTCCCGCGCGGCAGCTTCCACCAAGCCCTCTGGCCGTCAGCCTTTGCTGCATTTGCCTGCACATAGCCCTCTCTTGTTCCCTTAAAACCCTTAAAACGCTTAAAGCCCTCCAATTCCCTCGCGGCAGCTTCCACCAAGCCCTCTGGCCGTCAGCCTTTGCTGCATTTGCCTGCACATAGCCCTCTCTTGTTTAGGCATTCAAGCCTGCCGTTTGCCAGGCTTCAAACGCTTAAAACCCTTAAAACGCTTAAAACACTCCAATTCCCTCGCGGCAGCTTCCATCTGTTGTTGGGGCATTCAAGCCTCAGCTGCCACAGTCTGTTCAAGATCCAAATGCCCATGGTGATTCACATGGGTGTTGCACGTCTTCCACCAAACCTGCTAGCTGCATTCATGGTATGAGTCAGTATGAGTATAAACCTTCAAAGCAAATAGAAAAACAATGTGCCACCGGAATTCATATATTTCTCTATTTTTCTGGCGGTTACTATATACAATGTATACTGACCTATCTTCATCTGTGTGGTCCTCGTAGGTTTGCTTCAGACCTTGAGGTGGTTCTCCGTCCGAGCAACTCTGAAATGTGCGAAGGAATGGAGAATTTAGATCTGTGAGTCTGGAAAACAGAATCTACAAATATCATTATCAGATATCTAACATGGTCTTGGTCGATCCCTAAAGAAGAACCAAAATCTACGGTGCCCCGATGGGTGTATCATGGGTGTCTCGTAGCCCTGAGTTGGAGCCATCGGTGAAGAACATTGTACACCTAATAAAAGACCATCCGCAATTATCACACTTGGGGTTTATCCGCCGACCCTGGCCTTCGCCAAGGCAGGGGCGGCGCCTGGGACCACCGGAGGTGTGGAACCTGCTTTGTCATAGCCCTCTGTTATTGAGGCATTCAAGCCTGCCTCTTAAACCCCTCCGAATCCCTCGCGTTACCTGCCACCAAGCCTTTTCAAAAGTTCAAAACCCTTACTGCCCTCCAACTGCTGCACTGCTTCCTCGCAGCAGCTGCCACCAAGCCTGGCCGTCAGCCTTTGCTGCTCCAGGGTTGCAGCCTGCCCTTTGCCTGCACATCCCTCGCGGCAGCTTCCACCAAGTTCCTGGCCGTCAGCGTTCCAGCATTGCAGCCTGCCCTTTGCCTGCACATAGCCCTCTCTTGTTAGGGCATTCAAGCCTGCCGTTTGCCAGGCTTCAAACCCCTAAAACCCTTAAAACGCCTAAAACCCTCCAATTCCTTCGCGGCAGCTTCCACCAAGCCTGGCCGTCAGCCTTTGCTGCTCCAGGGTTGCAGCCTGCCCTTTGCCTGCACATCCCTCGCGGCAGCTTCCACCAAGCTCCTGGCCGTCAGCGTTCCAGCATTGCAGCCTGCCCTTTGCCTGCACATAGCCCTCTCTTGTTAGGGCCTTCGAGCCTGCCGTTTGCCAGGCTTCAAACCCCTAAAATGCCTAAAACCGTCCTTTGCCTGCACATAGCCCTCTCTTGTTAGGGCATTCGAGCCTGCCGTTTGCCAGGCTTCAAACCCCTAAAACCCCTGAAACCGCTAAAACCCTCCAATTCCTTCGCGGCAGCTTCCACCAAGCCTAGCCGTCAGCCTTTGCTGCTCCAGGGTTGCAGCCTGCCCTTTGCCTGCACATCCCTCGCGGCAGCTTCCACCAAGCTCCTGGCCGTCAGCGTTCCAGCATTGCAGCGTGCCCTTTGCCTGCACATAGCCCTCTCTTGTTAGGGCATTCGAGCCTGCCGTTTGCCAGGCTTCAAACCCCTAAAACCCCTAAAACGCCTAAAACCCTCCTTTGCCTGCACATAGCCCTCTCTTGTTAGGGCATTCCCCTAAAACCCCTAAAACCCTCCAATTCCTTCGCGGCAGCTTCCACCAAGCCTGGCCGTCAGCCTTTGCTGCTCCAGGGTTGCAGCCTGCCCTTTGCCTGCACATCCCTCGCGGCAGCTTCCACCAAGCTCCTGGCCGTCAGCGTTCCAGCATTCCCTTTGCCTGCACATAGCCCTCTCTTGTTAGGGCATTCGAGCCTGCCGTTTGCCAGGCTTCAAACCCCTAAAACCCCTAAAACGCTTAAAACCCTCCTTTGCCTGCACAGAGCCCTCTCTTGTTAGGGCATTCGAGCCTGCCGTTTGCCAGGCTTCAAACCCCTAAAACCCCTAAAACGCCTAAAGCCCTCCTTTGCCTGCACATAGCCCTCTCTTGTTAGGGCATTCGAGCCTGCCGTTTGCCAGGCTTCAAACCCCTACAACCCCTAAAACCCTCCAATTCCTTCGCGGCAGCTTCCACCAAGCCTGGCCGTCAGCCTTTGCTGCTCCAGGGTTGCAACCTGCTCTTGCCTGCACATCCTCGCGGCAGCTTCCACCAAGTTCCTGGCCGTCAGCGTTCCAGCATTGCAGCCTGCCCTTTGCCTGCACATAGCCCTCTCTTGTTAGGGCATTCGAGCCTGCCGTTTGCGAGGCTTCAAACCCCTAAAACCCCTAAAACCCCTAAAACCCTCCAATTCCTTCGCGGCAGCTTCCACCAAGCCTGGCCGTCAGCCTTTGCTGCTCCAGGGTTGCACAGCCTGCCCTTTGCCTGCACATCCCTCGCGGCAGCTTCCACCAAGCTCCTGGCCGTCAGCGTTCCAGCATTGCAGCCTGCCCTTTGCCTGCACATAGCCCTCTCTTGTTAGGGCATTCGAGCGTTTGCCAGGCTTCACCCCTAAAACCCCTAAAACGCCTAAAACCCTCCTTTGCCTGCACATAGCTCCTCTTGTTAGGGCATTCGAGCTTGCCGTTTGCCAGGCTTCAAACCCTTAAAACGCCTAAAACCCTCCAATTCCTTCGCGGCAGCTTCCACCAAGCCTGGCCGTCAGCCTTTGCTGCTCCAGGGTTGCACAGCCTGCCCTTTGCCTGCACATCCCTCGCGGCAGCTTCCACCAAGCTCCTGGCCGTCAGCGTTCCAGCATTGCAGCCTGCCCTTTGCCTGCACATAGCCCTCTCTTGTTAGGGCATTCGAGCCTGCCGTTTGCCAGGCTTCAAACCCCTAAAACCACTAAAACGCCTAAAGCCCTCCTTTGCCTGCACATAGCCCTCTCTTGTTAGGGCATTCGAGCCTGCCGTTTGCCAGGCTTCAAACCCCTAAAACCCCTACAACCCCTAAAACTGGGGTGGATTTAGTAAGGTTCTTTGTGCTGATTGATGGTGCTTCTGTGATGAAGTGATTGGCGTTGCTTTTATTTAGTGGGTGGTAATGTGGATTTAAAACTGAAGAATGGTGTTCCGGATGTTTACAAATCGATCAGTTATAACTAAAAAACAAATATGACTGATGCTAAGCGTCACTGTGCAAAGATCCGATGTGTATAGTAGGTGATTCTGGTGTTTTTGTTGTGGCACAGAGCCCCTCCGCGCTCTGCGCGGTGGCGCCCTCCACAAACTTTACAGCAGCGCCTCCCATAAATTTTAACAAAGGAGGCAACACCTCCTTGAAAACAGGCTTGTGCGCAGGAGACCTTGCAAGGCCTTCCTTATAATGTCTGTCGAGCTATGATCAATCAATAACTTTGGCGTTACAGGAGGTTTCGATATTAAGGGCGATGTCCTCCTTGAAAGTTTCCGGGTCGTTCTCGGGGCCACTGTGTTTATGCGAAAGCGAGCAGCACCAAAGGACATTTGTTCAGCTCACATGCCTCGGTCCCGAACCTAACTAGCAGAAGAACTTTGGTGAAGTCGAAACTTCATATGCACCAACAAGTCGTCCAGGCAAGCGAAGCAGCCTTTGAAATGCGGCGCCTGGGGCAGCAGGTCATGAGGCATGGCGTTGATGGCGCCCAAAAGAAAAGAAGCAGCGCTATCCAACTCACCAACCTTTCCTGCAAGCAACCCGCGCGATGTCAAAGCTGGACATTTCTCGATCTTCTCTTGCATAGGCTGGATTTGTCCAGACCTGGTGTAAAGGTGAGCGGTCCATGTACAGTCTGTGGGCTCTGTGCCAGGGCGGTCCAGCGTCATCTGAAGGATGGTGAAAAACATGATGGCACAGGCAAGCGCACATGACCTGGTGCGGTCTTCCTTGAAGAAAGGCTGGCAAAAAATCAAAGCCTCACGAGCATTTTCCAGCTCAAACGCGCTCTTCTCCTTGAGTGCTGGATCCCACAGCAAGAAGGCTTGGACGCCCAACTGCAAGTCAGCTCTGTTGAGGACACCTTGGGGCAATCTCTTCTCACCTGCTGCTGCCATGTTGCAGGTTAGACTAGTTTTGTGAGCCAAAACCTGGGTCGAATGGGTCGATGCGATGGACAAAGCAAAACCGAGGTTGAATTGCATTGCGGCAATGTTCAGCACTGAATGTGCAAGCAATGTGGTAACCACGGCTAGCGCAGCTGACTCAAATGATTTTCAACAGGTCAAACTGGAAACATGCCGCCTATTCTTCAAAGAATGCCACGTGCTTGGAAAATGCATCGCACTAAGCGTCGCACTACACAAACAGACATGGCGTTGCCAATCATATGTCCTAATACCCTTTGTGGAAAACGTTGAAGTTCTTCAACATCTCCAGGCTTGTAGGCCCCAGGCCACACGCCTTGAAGCAAAAAAAAACTATCGGGGTGAGGAACCTCTGGCCTTGATGCCACCAGTAGCAATGCTTTCCTTTGCATCTGGTGGCAGTGAGGCAGGGGCATTTGTCCTCCATCCAAGTTGCTGAAGAACCGCCTGTGTCGACAATGAAGTCAGAGTCTTGTTTGGCCGGATTCTTGTCCAAAAAGTCTTGAAACTGGATCAAGTTCTTGCGGGCTGTGCTGGATAGAGCTGAGCCGTCGACATCGTGTGTCTTCTCCCGCAAGTTGCACTTCCATTCCATGGCAGGATTGCCAAGGAGCTGCTTGAGCGTGAGCCGCTCCTTGAAAGGCACTGGCCACTCAAAGTGCTTCACTTGCACGTCTCGGCGAATACCCACTCTGCAGAAACTCAGCCGTGGGAAGTAATAACTAAGTTGGAGGTACACTCACAGCTGGGCCAGGACTGCAAGGATCTTAAAATGTCTCCTGCTAAAATCAAGACGGTTGTACCATGCCATGCGTGTGACCCGTACTAAATTCGGGCCAACTGCAGCATTCAACGCGTATTTGACTGCCATGCTCGTGACCCGTACTAAATTCGGGCCAGCTGCAAGAGTCAACGCGTATTTGGCTGCCATGCTCATGACCCGTACTAAATTCGGGTCCTCTGGAGAGTTCAAAGACCAGGACTGCCATGTTAGCACATGGTCAACTGTGTAAGAACACGGCGGCCAAACGCGTATTTGCCTGCCGTGCTACCACCTGGCAGACCGTGCACTAACATGGCGCAGCCTCCTTGATAAAGAAAGGAGGCTGCCATGTTAGCACATGGTAAACCGTGTACGAACACGGCGGCCAAACGCGTATTTGCCTGCCATGCTGTACATGGTGAACACATGCAACACATGGCGGTCGAACTGCTTCCTGGAAATAGTAGGGAGAGGCCTTAGTAGCGATCTTTTTTAACTCAACTTGCTGCCCGCGGAAGGCAAAAATAGACAACAGGAGACTGCAGAAGCCTCCTTGCAACATGAAACGTTCGGCCTGTACAGGACCAGGAGACCTCTTGCACCTCCTTGTACCTTGTTACTGAGTGAATTCAGAAGTACGATGCCTCCGTCCTTGCAGGAGTCTACTGGAGCCTCCTTGATTGCTATTGCAGCGCATGCCAATTGACAGCCGTAGTTGCAGCAGGACAGGAGGCTCTTGACACTCCTTCTGCAATCAAAGTTGCCGAAAACAATTTCACCTTTTCTCTTCCGTCGTCGCGCACAGGAGACTTCGCTTGAACCTCCTTCGTGGACGAGTTTGCTTGAGTTGGGCGGGTGGCACTGACACACAGGAGATAGGTAGCTTTCAGCAGTGCGGTGAGCAGGCGAAGCAGCATGTTTGCGGAAACGAGCCACACGAATGTCACCACTGTTCACTTCATACCTTGCAAAGTGATGCCTGGAAACCGGAAACTTGGACATGGCTTCAGGACTCACTTCCTGAGCATCATGGCACAGTCGGCAGCCCAAGCCCCAACTGCCACTCTCCATATTCATTTTGGCGTCCAACCATGCTAATTCTTTCTGCCATACAGGCTTATATTTCACCCATGTGCATCGAGCACATTTTGCACCTGCAGAGCAAGCTTTCACATGTGCATCATCATCATAGCCGCCAAGCGAACAGTTGCCCAACTGCTCTGACATACTTGCTGATCCCTAGGTTTGAGCCGGTCAAGCAGAAAGGGAAATGTGTGCGGCTTGCAGCTAACAATAATAATGACTGATCAACTGATAGGAAAGCCTGCCAAGCTGGCTGCCGCCATGAAAGAAATTACTGAATGACACTCAGCCACCGTTCAAAGTGACCCCTTCGGCCATTTTTTCCCCTCACCCGCGTCCCCCCTGCGGCGATGAGACGTTGATACACTCCGGACAACGGTCAGATGCGACGTCCAAAAATGATCTTCAGCAAGTATCTGAATCTCAGTCTGGGAAATAGCAGCTTCAACAGCGCAGCTCTGCTCGGATCTTTTTGGCTAACTGGCGTGTCTCCGAGTTCTCAGCTGTCAGTGTTAAACATAGGGGTTTAGTTTAGTAACAAAACTTGAGCAAAACGAGTCGAAACTTCTGGCGGCAGTCAAGATGCGCTGTTCATCAAATAGCCATGCTTGTCTTTGAGCCCACCCTGCGGAGAAGCTGCTGTTGAACCATCTGGGCTGAGGTTGCTGCATCCTGCTTCCATGGCTTCTCAGAATTGCAAAACAAAGTCGACCTCTTTGGGCTCACCGGCATGAGGAGCTGGCCAAATCTTGTCGCTTGGCTCGTCTGACACATGGCTGAAAACATTGGTTGAGAAAACGCTGCTACTGACACAGGAGACCTAAGGAGCCTCCTTGCGTGACTTCCCCCTAGTAGCTGCTGGTGTTGACCAATTGTCCAGGAAACTATAGAAGCCTCTCTGCGCAATGAGCGTGGCAAAAAAAAGAAGAAGTTCACAAAACACTTTTCTCAGGAGTGTGTACCTCCTTGGCCAAGGAAGCTTATATGATGAATGTCAATGATCCTTGCTCAGGAGGGTGCACCTCCTTGGTCAGGACACTGATGGATAATGAAAACATGTCAATGATTGTTGCGTGCACCTCCTTGGTCCTGGTCAGGAGGTGTGATAATGAAAACTTGTGAATGAAATCCTTGCTCAGGAAGGTGTACCTCCTTGGCCAGGACAGGAAATCTGAATTCATTATGGAAACACTGGTAAATGATCTTTGCTCAGGAGGGTTTAGCCTTCGGCAAGGCATGTGACATATGAATTTACATGAGTCGATCATGGAAACAGTAACATCTAAACAAGACAAACATGTTTGAAGCAATACGTTTTCTCCAATATGTTAAATCAAGAGAGTTTTGGGCAACACATACATATCCCTGAATGACTTGTAACATATGTTAAAAACCAACTCTATAACCATGTCTTAAACCATAGAAGCACCACCAATCAGCGCAAAGAACCTTACTAAATCCACCCCAGAAAACCCTCCAATTCCTTCGCGGCAGCTTCCACCAAGCCTGGCCGTCCGCCTTTGCTGCTCCAGGGTTGCAGCCTGCCCTTTGCCTGCACATCCCTCGCGGCAGCTTCCACCAAGCTCCTGGCTGTCAGCGTTCCAGCATTGCAGCCTGCCCTTTGCCTGCACATAGCCCTCTCTTGTTAGGGCCTTCGAGCCTTCCGTTTGCCAGGCTTCAAACCCCTAAAACCCCTAAAACGCCTAAAACCCTCCAATTCCTTCGCGGCAGCTTCCACCAAGCCTGGCCGTCAGCCTTTGCTGCTCCAGGGTTGCAGCCTGCCCTTTGCCTGCACATCCCTCGCGGCAGCTTCCACCAAGCTCCTGGCCGTCAGCGTTCCAGCATTGCAGCCTGCCCTTTGCCTGCACATAGCCCTCTCTTGTTAGGGCCTTCGAGCCTGCCGTTTGCCAGGCTTCAAACCCCTAAAACCCCTAAAACGCCTAAAACCCTCCTTTGCCTGCACATAGCCCTCTCTTGTTAGGGCATTCGAGCCTGCCGTTTGCCAGGCTTCAAACCCCTAAAACCCTTACAACCCCTAAAACCCTCCAATTCCTTCGCGGCAGCTTCCACCAAGCCTGGCCGTCAGCCTTTGCTGCTCCAGGGTTGCAGCCTGCCCTTTGCCTGCACATCCCTCGCGGCAGCTTCCACCAAGCTCCTGGCCGTCAGCGTTCCAGCATTGCAGCCTGCCCTTTGCCTGCACATAGCCCTCTCTTGTTAGGGCATTCGAGCCTGCCGTTTGCCAGGCTTCAAACCCCTAAAACCCCTAAAACGCCTAAAACCCTCCTTTGCCTGCACATAGCCTGTCTTGTTAAGGCATTCGAGCCTGCCGTTTGCCAGGCTTCAAACCCCTAAAAGCCCTAAACCCCTAAAACCCTCCAATTCCTTCGCGGCAGCTTCCACCAAGCCTGGCCGTCAGCCTTTGCTGCTCCAGGGTTGCAGCCTGCCCTTTGCCTGCACATCCCTCGCGGCAGCTTCCACCAAGCTCCTGGCCGTCAGCGTTCCAGCATTGCAGCCTGCCCTTTGCCTGCACATAGCCCTCTCTTGTTAGGGCATTCGAGCCTGCCGTTTGCCAGGCTTCAAACCCCTAAAACCCCTAAAACCCTCCAATTCCTTCGCGGCAGCTTCCACCAAGCCTGGCCGTCAGCCTTTGCTGCTCCAGGGTTGCAGCCTGCCCTTTGCCTGCACATCCCTCGCGGGAGCTTCCACCAAGCTCCTGGCCGTCAGCGTTCCAGCATTGCAGCCTGCCCTTTGCCTGCACATAGCCCTCTCTTGTTAGGGCTAGGGCATTCGAGCCTGCCGTTTGCCAGGCTTCAAACCCCTAAAACGCCTAAAACCCTCCTTTGCCTGCACATAGCCCTCTCTTGTTAGGGCATTCGAGCCTGCCGTTTGCCAGGCTTCAAACCCCTAAAACCCCTAAAACCCTCCAATTCCTTCGCGGCAGCTTCCACCAAGCCTGGCCGTCAGCCTTTGCTGCTCCAGGGTTGCAGCCTGCCCTTTGCCTGCACATAGCCCTCTCTTGTTAGGGCCTTCGAGCCTGCCGTTTGCCAGGCTTCAAACCCCTAAAACCCCTAAAACGCCTAAAAACCTCCAAGTTGACATGGAACATGGCAGATGCACATGACACGAGTTTTTTGAAGCATCAGGTTAGGAGGCATACACAGGAAACCACTTCTGTTTTAACAAAAAACATCAGAAAACAACATGTTCAAAAAAATTCTTATTTTAAACTTTTCGAGATCCCCACGCCTCAAAACTTGACGTTTTTTTATCGTTGGCCCTTGGCCCTAAAAATCATCTAAACAGTAACCTGGAACAGCATGCCACGATTTTGACTCCAGACCCCCCCAAGGCTGTTCCAAAATCATGGACAAAGGCAAGGAAAACATCCAACGTTTGTACCAACAGACCTGGAAGTAAGTGGTGATTAATGATTACTACTCCCAACAGACCAACTTTGTTCCAATCATTACTACTCCCTGTTCCAACCTTGTCTTGCGCATTGACTGTCCAGGGAGTAGTAATCGTTTGTTTTTGTCAAACTTTAACTACCAACAGACTTGGATAAGTCCAATTGTAAAGACAGAACCTGTTGGTGGGACAACCTTCCCACCCATGGCACTGGCACTGGCAAGGGGTACCGGAGTAGTGACCGGGGCGCCCTTGAAAGGGGGTCGGCGGCACCAGGGCGTTAGCCCATTCTATAACATGTGTCATACACGGCATCATGGTACCGAGCTTTTTTGATATGTGGGCTATTCCCAGAATAAAATGAGATATTGTGCGTCATTTACTGCATTATGGTATTGGAACTTTTTTTTTTGCAGACGCTTGCAGACATTTCACTAGTGAAGTATAGTCCTATGTGTGATTTACAGCATCACGGTACCGATCTTTTTTGGGCCATTTATGTAGGCTTTTCCATTTAAAAAATGAAATAACATGTGTCATACACGGCATCATGGTACCGAGCTTTTTTTTGGGGCCATAATGAAATAACATACGTCATACACAGAGGCTTTTACACACAGACGCTTTCACACGCAGATTCTTTTTACACACACACACACTTTCAAACACAGAGGCTTTTACACACAGACCCTTTTATACACAGAGGCTTTTACACACACAGATGCTTTTACACACAAACGCCTTTACACACAGACACTTTTACACACAGAATTTTTACCCACAGACGCTTTTACACACGCACACACACGCTTTTCTTGTACACACACACACACACTTTCACACACAGAGGCTTTTACACACAGACGCTTACACAGAGACTTTTACACACAGACCCTTTTACACACAGACGCTTTTACACACAGACCCTTTTACACACAGACACTTTTCCACACAGACGCCTTTACACACACACTCACACTTTCACACACAGAGGCTTTTACACACAGACCCTTTTATACACAGAGGCTTTTACACACACAGATGCTTTTACACACAAACGCCTTTACACACAGACACTTTTACACACAGAATTTTTACCCACAGACGCTTTTACACACGCACACACACGCTTTTCTTGTACACACACACACTTTCACACACAGAGGCTTTTACACACAGACGCTTACACAGAGACTTTTACACACAGACCCTTTTACACACAGACGCTTTTACACACAGACCCTTTTACACACAGACACTTTTCCACACAGACGCCTTTACACACACACACTCACACTTTCACACACAGAGGCTTTTACACAGAGAACCTTTTACGCAGAGACTCCCTTACACACAGACGCTTTTGCACACAGAAGCTTTTACACACAGACTCCTTTACACACAGACGCTTTTACGCACAGACCCTTTTACACACCGACGATTTTACACACAGACGCTTCTACATACTGACGATTTACACACAGACGCTATTACAGAAAGACGATTTTACACACAGACGCTTTTACACACAGACGCTTACACAGAGACTTTTACACACAAACGCTTTTACACACAGACGCTTTTACACACAGAGTCCTTTACACACAGAGGCTTTTACGCACAGAAGCTTTTACACACAGACCCTTTTACACACAGACGCTTTTACACACAAACGCTTTTACACACAGACCCTTTTACACACAGACGCTTACACAGAGACTTTTACACACAAACGCTTTTACACACAGACGCCTTTACACACACACACTGTCACACACAGAGGCTCTTACACACAGAACCTTTTACACAGAGACTCCCTTACACACAGACACTTTTGCACACAGAAGCTTTTACACACAGACGCTTACACAGAGATTTTTACACACAAATGCTTTTACACACAGACGCTTTTACACACAGAGGCCTTTACACACAGACGCTTTTATACACAGACCCTTTTACACACAGACGCTTACACAGAGACTTTTACACACAAACGCTTTTACACACAGACGCCTTTACACACACACACACTTTCACACACAGAGGCTTTTACACACAGAACCTTTTACGCAGAGACTCCCTTACACACAGATGCTTTTGCACACAGAAGCTTTTACACACAGACTCCGTTACACACAGATGCTTTTACGCACAGAACCTTTTACACTCGCTTTTACGCACAGACGCTTTTACACAAAGACGGTTTTACACAAAGACGCTTTTATACACACAGACCCTTTTACACACATACCCTTTTACACACAGACACTTTTACGCACAGAAGCTTTTACCCACAGACGCTTTTACACACAGACGCTTTTACACACAGACGCTTTTACACACAGACCCTTTTACACACAGACGCTTTTACACACAGACGCTTTTACACACAGACGCTTTTATACACAGACGCTTTTACACACACACACACTTTCACACACAGAGGTTTTTACACACAGAACCTTTTACGCAGAGACTCCCTTGCACACAGATGCTTTTGCACACAGAAGCTTTTACACACAGACGCTTTTACACACAGACGCTTTTACACACAGAAGCTTTTACGCACAGACCCTTTTACACACAGACGCTTTTACACACAGACACTTTTACACACAGACGCTTTTACACACAGACGCTTTTACACACAGACGCTTTTACACACAGAGGTTTTTACACACAGACGCTTTCACACACAGAGGCATTTACACACAGAAACTTCCTGTACATACAGATGCTTTTACACAGACACTTTTTCACACAGACGCTTTTACACACAGACGCTTTTACACACAGACACTTTTACACACAGACGCTTTTACACACAGACGCTTTCACACACACAGACGGTTTCATGCACAGACGCTTTTACACACAGACGCTTTTACACACAGAGATTTTTACACACAGACGCTTTCACACACAGAGGCTTTTACACACAGAAACTCCTGCACACACAGACGCTTTTACACAGACGCTTTTATACACAGACGATTTTTTACACACAGACGCTTTTACACACAGACGCTTTTACACACAGACGCTTTTACGCACAGACCCTTTTACACACAGAGGCTTTTACACACAGAAACTCCTGCACACACAGACGCTTTTACACAGACGCTTTTATACACAGACGATTTTTTACACACAGACGCTTTTACACACAGACGCTTTTACACACAGACGCTTTTACACACACGACGCTTTTACACACAGACGCTTTTACACACAGAAGCTTTTACACACAGACGCTTTTCCACACAGACGCTTTTACACACAGACGCTTTTACACACAGACGCTTTTACACACAGACGCTTTTACACACAGACGCTTTCACACACAGAGGCTTTTACACACAGAAACTCCTGTACACACAGACGTTTTTACACAGACACTTTTTCACACAGACGCTTTTACACACAGACGCTTTTACACACAGACGCTTTTATATACTGACGATTTACACACAGACGCTATTACAGAAAGACGATTTTACACACAGACGCTTTTACACACAGACGCTTTTACACACAGACGCTTTCACACACAGAGGCTTTTACACACAGAAACTCCTGTACAGACAGACGCTTTTACACAGACACTTTTTCACACAGACGCTTTTACACACAGACGCTTTCACACACAGACGCTTTTACGCACAGACCCTTTTACACACAGAAGCTTTTACACACAAGAGCTTTTACACACAGACGCTTTTACACACAGACGCTTTTACACACAGAGATTTTTACACACATACGCTTTCACACACAGAGGCTTTTACACACAGAAACTCCTGTACACACAGACGCTTCTACACAAACACGGACGCTTTTACACACGGACGCTTTTACACACAAACGCTTTTACACACAGACGCTTTTACACACAGACGCTTTTACCCACAGACGCTTTCACACACAGAAGTTTTTACACACAGACGCTTTCACACACCGAGGCTTTTTACACACAGAAACACCTTTTACACACGGACGCTTTTACTCACAAACGCTTTTACACACAGACGCTTACACAGAGACTTTTAGACCCTTTTACACACAGACGCTTTTACACACAGACACTTTTACACACAGACTCCTCACAAAGACGTTTACACACAGAAACTTTCACACACAGAAACTCCTTTACACACAAATACTTTCACATATAAAGACCGGACCCGTGAAATCACAATTTTTCCTCAGTTTTTGACGTCCAACGTCCATTTCGTGCGAAAGGGTTACGATTGACCAAGTAAAATCGCAATTTTTCCTTAGTTTTTGACGTCCAACGTCCATTTCGCGCGTAAGGGTTGTTACGATTGACCAAGTAAAATCGCAATTTTTCCGCAGTTTTTGACGTCCAACGTCCATTTCGTGCGTAAGGGTTGCGATTGACACCTCAAAGTCGCAATTTTTCCTCAGTTTTTGACGTCCAACGTCCATTTCGTGCGAAAGGGTTGCGCGCGACACCTCAAAGTCGCAATTTTTCCTCAGTTTTTGACGTCCAACGTCCATTTCGTGCGTAAGGGTTGCGATTGACAACTCAAAGTCGCAATTTTCCCTCAGTTTTTGACGTCCAACGTCCATTTCGTGCGTAAGGGTTGCGATTGACAACTCAAAGTCGCAATTTTCCCTCAGTTTTTGACGTCCAACGTCCATTTCGTGCGAAAGGGTTGCGCGCGACGCTTCAAAATCGCAATTTTACCTAGGTTTTGGACGTCCAACGTCCATTTCGTGCGAAAGGGTTGCGTTTCGTGGCGCTCCGGCGGCACCGCCCCCGCCTTAAGAGAGAATAGAAGAAGAGCGAGAGGAGATCTGCAGATGTGAAGGTGTGAAGATGTAGATCTGCAGATGTGAGGGTGTGAAGATGTAGATCTGCAGATGCGAGGGTGTGATGATGTAGATGTGCAGATGTGAGGGTGTGAAGATCTAGATCTGCAGATGTGAGGGTGTGAAGATCTAGATCTGCAGGTGTGAGGGTGTGAAGATCTAGATCTGCAGGCGTGAGGGTGTGAAGATCTAGATCTGCAGGTGTGAGGGTGTGAAGATCTAGATCTGCAGATGTGAGGGTGTGAAGATCTAGATCTGCAGGTGTGAAGGTGTGAAGATCTAGATCTGCAGGTGCGAAGGTGTGAAGATCTAAATCAGCAGATGTGAGGGTGTGAAGATGTAGATCAGCAGATGTGAGGGTGTGAAGATCTAAATCAGCAGATGTGAGGGTGTGAAGATGTAGATCAGCAGATGTGAGGGTGTGAAGATGTAGATCAGCAGATGTGAAGGTGTGAAGATGTACTATAACGGCTGCTTTTTTACGAAGAACCCTTCGCAGGCGCTCTCGGGAAAAAAGGGTCCGATACCATAAAGCAGTAAATGACACACACACACACACTATCAAAAAAAACTCAGTACCACGATGTCTTGCATGACACATATGATTTCATTTTTGTGTGGAAAATCACACATAAATGGTCCAGAAAAGCTCGGTACCATGATGCCGTGCACGACATGTGTTATTTCAATTTTGTGAGAAAATCTCACATAAAAAGCCCGAAAAACATCGGTACCATGATGCTGTTTTTTTGTTGCACCCAACCTCCGTGGAAGTCGCCAAGACTTTCTTCAACGATCTGCGCAGCTCTGCTACAGGCAGCCAATTCCGGTTGGAATGTGTCTCCACACCACCCGCAGCAGCCAGGACTCGAAGCTCCTCTTTGGTATTTCGTACAAAGCACGACGGAGCCACTCCTCACCCTCTGAAACAGCTCCAAGGTGAAGTTCTTCCAATTTGGCAGCCAATGCTTCGTCCACCTACAGCATCGAACACACTGCCACCACAAAACAACCATCATCCTACAACATCGCACCATGTGACAAACATTCAAATTCGGTCACAAAAACAACTCATGTCAAAACACATTTTTTGGTTGAACCCAACCTCCGTGGCGGGTTCCAAGACTTTCATCAACGAGCTGCGCAGCTCTGCTACAGGCAGCCAATTCCCGTCGGAATGTGTCTTCACACCACCCGCAGCAGCCAGAACTCGAAGCTGACGAGCTGACATTTCCGACAAAGAACGACTGAGCCACTCCTTGCCCTGTGAAACAGCTCCTAGGCGAAGTTCTTCCAATTTGGCAGCCGATGCTTCGTCCACCTACGGCATCCGACACACTGCCACCACAAAACCACCATCATCCTACAACATCGCACCATGTGACAAACATTCAAATTCGGTCACAAAAACAACTCATGTCAAAACACATTTTTTGGTTGAACCCAACCTCCGTGGAGGGTTCCAAGACTTTCATCAACGAGCTGCGCAGCTCTGCTACAGGCAACCAATTCCGGTTGGAATGTGTCACCACACCACCCGCACCAGCCAATACTCGAAGCTCCTCTTTTGGTATTTCCGACAAAGAACGACTGAGCCACTCCTTGCCCTGTGAAACAGCTCCTAAGCGAAGTTCTTCCAATTTGGCAGCGGATGCCTCGTCCACCTACGGCATCCGACACACTGCCACCACAAAACAACAATCATCCTACAACATTGCACCATGTGACAAACATGCAACTTTCGTCACAATCCTATTCTGCCCCACCGGACCTGCATGCGTGGTGCCAAGACATCCAGCAATCGAGCGCGCAGCTCTCCAACCGCAGGCCACTTCTTGTCCGGTCCACGGCCAACATTCCGAGCACGTGCCATTTTGCGAAGCTCCATGACAGAAATTTCTGCCAGGGCATCCTGGAGCCATTCACGACCCCTGGTCACAGCACTGCTACGCAGATCCTGCAACCGAATTTCCACGGCATCGGACGACGCGGACGACGCGGTCGCATGCTCCATTCGCACGGACATTCCCTTCAGCAAATGAAACAGCGACCACAAAATGTCCACAAACGTCACGGGTGCGTGACTTGAACCAAACATTTTGCATTCATAAATTCCGAGACATGCATATCTGTTCGCTTGATTTCAAAACAATGCCATGACATGCTTGATTTCAAAACAAAACAATGCCATGACATGCTTGATTTCAAAACAAAGAGTTTGAGTTCAGGACCATACTCTGTCATTGAGCGACACTCGTCCAAACAACAGCATCGTTGTGTGGTCTCAACCTTGGTGTAGCGCGCACCATCGAAAGCAGTTGTATTGCTGTTGCATTGCATTTTAATATACAATTTCCCACACAAATTGCCAAATGCTGTAAAATAAATGCATCACACCGTTCTCGAAGGAAACATCCACAAAGGTACAACGAACCCAACAGCTTGGTAACTTCTACAACTTCATGCACTAACCTGCTACACACTTGCACAATTCAATGCCAAGAATTTGTTCTTCGAAGCCTGAGACCACGACTCCTGCGTTTGACATGCGAACATCATTGTCGCATAGACATGCAAACTGAACAGTGAAGCTTACTATGAACCTTGTTTTTTTTTTGTGCCATGTATCACATAAATCCACTGCATTGCAAACAAACGCTGACATGATCACTATACAATTCTCGAGATCTCACGGACAGCCCCTACAGAAACCTCGAGAAGTGCAACAAATGTTGCAGATACCCGTTTGCCAATCGTCACTTGTTTCACGAACATTCAGCGTGCATATAAGAATCTGATGTTCACTCCGTGCACAATGCACGTGCATATAAGAATCTGATGTTCACTCCGTGCCAAAACTCGGTACCATGATGCTGTGAGCTACGCACTCGAAAATCCAATGCAGAGAATTTGTTCTCCTACTTCGAAACTGAGAGCACAATTCGTAAGTTTGACAGTGGGCATGGGCACCTTCGAAACTGAGAACACATGCTATTCCATTTTAATATACAATTTCCCACACAACGCACCAAACGAACCGAGCTCCACACGTCCTAGCACGGATGCACTAGCAAGCATTTTCACCCTCAATCTCTGACAGTTCCATGTCGTGCGGTAAAACTACACACAAAAGCTTTTACCCACAAACGCTTTTACACATGGTGCTTTTACACAAACACACTTTGACACACAGACGCTTTGACACACAAAAGCCTTTACACACAAACGCTTTTACACACAGACGCTTTTACACACAGACGCCTTTACACACAAAAGCTTTTACACACAGACGGTCTTACACACGGACGCTTTTACACGCAGACGCTTTTACACGCAGATGCATTTTACACACGCACACACACTTTCACACACAAACGCTTTTACACACAGACGCGTTTACACACAGACGCTTTTACACACAGACGCTTTTACACGCAGATACTTTTTACACAACACAGACGCTTTGACACACAAAAGCCTTTACACACAAACGCTTTTACACACAGACGCTTTTACACACAAAAGCTTTTACACACACTGGGATGAACCGGCGGTTTGCTTAAGTTAGTATTGGGTATAAGTATGTTTATAAGTATGGTATAAGTATGGTATAAGTATGGTATAACATAAGTATAATTGTTGTAACTTTGGTAAAGGTTAGCCTTCCTGAAGGCTAAGTCCTAAATAGTTTATAAAAGGTTAACTATACTTATGGCTCCTGAGTTAACTGGTTAGCACTAGTTATATAAAATGTTAAGGCTGTAGTTAGCAACATTTGCTAAGTACTTAGCATGTAAAAAAACAATGCATTTTTTGACAAGACCTTGGAGCCATGGTGTTTTTTTTGTTTTTTAAATTGATTCCCAAATGCTTGGCCATTGCATGCACTTGTCAAGCCACTTGGTTTTTTTCATGTTTGTGCACCAACACTTTAATTTGAAATTTGTAGAATTTCAAGTTTCAAGCCTGAGATTGGCTTATGAGTCATGGTGGAAATTTTGATGTTCAATGTGGTATGCAAACTGCCAAATCCATTTGTACCTTGTGTGACATGTTTTGGTTTGTGGTTGGTGTAGACTTGGCATATGCATATTCCAAAAAACTCAAGCCTTTTGAGGCTTATCTCTTGTTGTGTATCAACATGCCTACCTACTGCTGCAGGTATTTAGGATTGCATGCAGCCATTTGCAATCTCCATAAGCTTTGAAACAATGGGAACCCAAAGGGGCAATTTGAGATTTGAGCCCATGGATAGTGAAGATGAATCCAGGGAGTTCAGTGCCCAGAGCCACCCCCATGGTTCCTACATCCAATGCGCTGCTCAAGATTGTCCTGGGTGGCTTTGGTGTTGGAAGCTTCCATGGAGCTACAGGTGCCAAAGGTGTGGTAGAAGGTGGACAGCCAGCTTTGTGAGCAATAGCTATTCATACTGGCTGGAAAGGCCTGCAGGAGCTGGAAGTTAGATAGTGGATCTGCAACAATGGTAGGTCATGGCTCAAAGTGTAAAGGTGCTGATGATATGTCTGAATATTTTTTTTGAACATGCCTGGGGTGACAAAAAATTGCTTGCAGAGTGGGTGTGCATTTGAAGTCTGGCATCATTGTGTTTTTACAGATGAGCTTTCAAGCCAAGCAGGCTTTTGAACATGTTTCTATACCCTCACTGCATGTGTGCTTCACTTTTAGGTTTGCCAATGCCATGTATTTGCAAGATTCTGAATACAAGACATGCTACATGTGTAGGGTGTACCCATGCATATCTTCATATAGTTGTCTACAAGCACATGATCAAGTCCTTGGGCTTTTGGGTTGCAACCTTGAAATTGTTAGGGGCTGCCATGTGGAGCTGGGGCTGCAAACTCTTACATTTGAAATGTGACATCTTCAAGCCCATGGGCTTATGTTGTTGCCAGTTGCTAGCATTGTTTGCTTTGCTTTGTTGCAACTGTCAGCTGATTATATTGCAAGCTTGAAGATCAAAGTGTATGCAACTTTTTTGGTTTGTCGCCATGGCAAATATCTCCTTAGAGGTTTGTGGAAAAGTGGATGAAGTCCTGAGTTCCTCCATGGGTGTGATGAGCCAGTGGAGTGAGATCCAGCAGATTTTGCTGGATTCAGGGCTGGCTTACCAGCAGAAGTGCACCCCTGATTTGTTCCTTTGTCATCCCTTGAATAGAGGTGGCACTGGAATCAACCCTTTCAGCATGCACAGGAAGGGGTCCACCATCATTGCTGCAGGTGCAGACATGCAGTTGGGTGGAAGTGTTGCCATTGAAATTTCCACTGATGAGGGCACAAGGAAATCCCAAATTGAGTTCAACAAGAAAATGGTTGTTGACTCAGAGAATTTGATGGCCATGCCAACAGGCAAAGAGAGGTACCTCACTTGTGCCAAGGGCCACACCACTCAATTTTGCAAGGCAATTGTTGCTTGCTGCAAGACCTCAGAGTCCAGCATTGCTGGGCCCAATGGTCACTTGGGCAGCCATTTGCTGAAGGACAAGGAGTTGGCCAAAATGATCCATGAAGGCTGGCAGTGGACTATTGTCAAGAATGTGGTTGCTGAGAAGTGGCCAAGCCTTCCTTCAGTCAATGAAAGTGCTGGAAACAGCTCCAACTCAACATATGAACTGCAAAATGAGGTGCAGCTCATGTCCAGCATTGTGCTGTCCCAGAAAGGCAAGTTGCCAGGTGAGATCATGTATACCAAGAGTGCTGTTGATCTCTGCCATGGAGGTGCACTTCAAGGATATGCAAAGCATGTTGGCAAATTTGTTCAGCTCTATGGAGGCAAGGTTGTTTCGAATTCAAGCAAGAAAGAGGGACTGTGAACCCCAGAAAATCATTATTTTTTTAGTGCAAATACATGTCAAATTATATGTTGCCCAATCCCTGCAGGTGGGCAAGAAGGTCCCATGATCAATTTCTTGGCTTACATGTCCAAACAATTTGGTGGCAACCCCATTCTTGGAGAAGAATTTATGACCACAATTGTTGACACCCAGTTTTCCAAGACCACTTTGCACCCCATGGTCAAGCTTGCATTGGTGGTGGCCAACTGCACTACTGACAAGGTGGTTGACTCAGTGGCCAAGCTCATCACCAAAACAGATGTTGCTGGCTTGAAACAGAAGAAGTATGAAACCAAGATCAATGAGGTAGAGGCTTCTTTGACTAAGTTTTGGGACAAGGTCAACAAAACCCAGTTGGACCAGGCTGTGATCTACAAGTTGTTTGGCAGGAGCTGTTGTAGATATGCACTCCATCTATGCAACAAAGAGAAACAGAGCAAGGATGGCAAAGAAAAAACAATGGATGAATTAGAAATGCTTCAGAGTGATGACTTAGCACGGGCAACAAGTGCAGGTGCTGCAGCCAGTACATCCAAGCCTAGTGGTTCAGGCACCCAGGATTCCAAGGAGGTAGCTTTTGACTTGCAGCAGGCAAAGAACCCTATGTTCTTGGCAGCCCAGTTGTTGGACCTGAAGGTTGGCAACAATTTCACTGTCAAAGACCAGCCAGCCAACAGAATTTTCACCCTAGTTGCTGTAGAAGCTGACAAGGTGACCTTGGAGCATGTCCCCTTACTGGAACCCACCAAGAAGATCACCATGAATTTTCTTTCCACAGAGATTGCTGCTCATCTCAAAGCCACCAAGTCCAAGATGCCCAAGCTCTTTACAAATGCCCAGTTGCAACTGATGTGGCCTTCCAACTCTGATCCATGCATGGAAGAAACAGAGAAGTGTTCCCTCTTTGTTGTTCTCCAGGAGGCATACAATTTCCTGGATATGGATGAGCATGAAGTCATGGTCCAAAGCACACCTCATGCCATGTGTTTTGCCCAGAAGGATATGAAGAAGAACTACATTCAGCTGGTGCCATGCCCTGAGAGGCTCCAGAACATTGTGACAAAGAAGCCACCAGTCAAGATCTTTGGGGAGGTTACCTTTCAGATGAAGACCTACTACATCACACCTAGCAAGGCTGTGAAGTGGGATGAAACTAAGCAGGTTTATGAGGGTACTATGTGCCCATTTTGGATTTGCTCAAAAGAAGATGAAGAAGGTTTGCTAGAGTTTAAGTGGATCACCCACAGCCATAAGCTGGGGGATGTCAACATCAAAGTCTTGACCAACAATAGCCCTGTCTCAGCCCACTGCCAGCTGAGTTTGAAGGCACCACCCAAGGACAAAGATCCAATGGGCCCTCCTTTGAAGAAGCACAAGAAACAGTGAAACTAGTTTGGTTTGAGTTGCCAAATATGTGTTTCTATTTGGTTTCATGTTGATGCAGCCATGACAATGAGTGTGGCTTGGTTTCCAATCTTTGCCAAAGGAAGGGAGTGAAGCACATGAGTGCAAGTTTTTGCATATGCAGTTCAAACCATGGTGAATCATGGAAAAAGATTGAGTATTTTCTTGCTTGTGACCATGGTGTATGCCAAGTGCCCAAATCCAATGATAACATGCTCTATTTGTATCCATGTCAAGCCCAAGGGCTTATGTTCACATCTACTTGAAGCCAAAGTGTTTATGCCTTGCCATGCCAAGCCCAAGGCTTACACCATGATCCATGTGAAGGCATGCCTACCTACCAGGGTCAATGTCAAACCAGGGTCAAGCCTTGAACCAAATGATTTGGTATTTTCTTGCTATTCTTTGCAGTGGCCCCACAGGTGCATGACACAAAGGTTCAAAACATGGTCTATAAAGGGCTTGATAATTTGGTGACCATGATGCATCATGTCAAGTGTTCAAAGCTGAATCCAATGATAACATGCTCTATTTGTATCCATGTCAAGCCCAAGGGCTTCCACTGAACATGCCAAGCCAAGCCCAAGGGCTTATGTTCACATCTACTTGAAGCCAAAGTGTTTATGCCCTGCCATGCCAAGCCCAAGGGCTTACACCATGATCCCTATGAAGGCAGGCCTACCTGTTCAATGTCAAGCTTATCATGGAGTGCTATTTAAAGAGGACTGCATGATTTATCATGCTTCTGATTGCTTCTTGCATTTTTGTCATAACCTTCAAGCCTGCAAGGCTTCTGCTCATTTGTTGGTCTGGGCAGCTTACTGTTATTATGTTGCAAGGTTGATAAGTTTGTCTTTTCAATCCTTGGGCTTCACATCATTCTCAACATGTACCATTGGCTGTATTCAGCATCCCCTTGGCAAACTTCCATGTCAACCATGCAGTTTTGGCTCCAATTGAAATTGAATGCTGGCTATGCCCAACCCCTTTGGTGTATCAGTGGCATGGCTGATGGGCAAGAGTCTGAAGTGGAGCTAGGCTTTCAACATTACATTTATTTTGCAACAACTGGCAAAAAGTGGCTGATCCCAAGCCCATTGATCAAAGACAGTGGTGACCACAAGTGGCTCCAGATTGTAACAGCTAACTATGGGTTATGCAATTTGTTGACAGAAGGATCAGTGGGCAAGCAGCCAACTTTGAAAGGCAGCAAGGGGCTTTCTGAGCTTTTGGGGATGAGGGCTCAAAAGATGTCCTCTCAGTTTCAGGCAAATGACCTTTTTGAAGAAGATGCAGGGTCCAGCAAGACTGCCAAGAGAAGGAAGAAAGCTTCCACTGTAGATGGAGCTGAAAGCATTACCCTTGAACTGCCTGATTTTGGGTCATTGCTCATCAGAGCATGCAAGAAAAAGACTGAAGATTTGCATATTGTTTACACTGCTGAAAATGTTGGTGTGTTTTGCAAATGGATGTATGCCAAGGGTGCTGATGGTGATAATGACAAAAGAAGGGCATACACCCAAACTGGCAAGTATGCCAAAAGTAGCAAGGAAGATCAAGAGGATTGATCACACAGATTCTTGAATGCCAGCTGTGAAAACAAAAACAAGGAGTTGGGGGGTGGTCTGGGTTGATCTGAGTGTTTGATTGAATCCAATTAGGCTAAGAATTCCATTGTACTTTATTGCATGAGACCTGCATGAAGCAAGCCCTTGGCTTTTGAGATTTGAATAACCACTGCCAAATTATGTATCATGTTTGTATGAATCAAGCCCCAGGGCTTCTGAGGGTTGCAAAGTCAATTCAGTGACTTGCATGAGGGTTGCATGAGTCAAGCCTACAGGCTTATGCTTTGATGCAAACAAATCACTTGCTTGCATTGTGCATGATTCAAGCCTGGTGGCTTATGCTGTTGGATTGTGTGCATGTTCATACTTTTGATGACTGAATTGTGCACATGTATCACCACTAGCATGCATGTCATTTCTGCAAACCTTAAGGTCAAACAAAGCCAGGAAGGCTTGTGTGATGCATGAGGTCATCAGGATCATTAAGCCAATAGGCTTTTGAAACATGATGTAAGCAATTCTGGTATCAACAGTTGTGCTCAAAAGGGTTGCACACTCATGCCATTTTGCCAGGAAGGAATATACATGGCTTATGAACCTATCATAGAACATGATACTGATACATGGTTTTGAAACTACTATGGCATCTGCATTTGCAACATTACCCACTGCCCGCCATGGTGATCAGTTCCAGGTTCATCAAACCTGGTGCAATGGCAAAGGCCTCTGCAGCCAAGGCAGCTGCTCCCAAGCCTGTTATCAGGCCAGCTGCTCCACAGGTTGCCATTGCCAGAGCTGGGAAGCCAGCTGAACCTCCTGGACCACCTCCTAAGGCCAGTGCTTCAGGCAGCAAGCCAGCTGAAGGTGTGGCACAGAGGATTTCCAAAGGGTTGAAGGACCCATGCTCTCCCCCAAAGGTAGCTGAGAGTGACACCATTGTCTTTGGAAAATCTTCCATGGACTCTGTGATCCCTGATGATCAACTATGGGTGGTGGATTACTTTGGGGCATACCACTGTCATGGGTTCTATGCCAAGCATCCTCTTTGGAAGTCCCAGGAAGGAGGTACTGGTTTGCATGATGATTTTTTGGCTACCAGGAAGACTGCATACTTATGGTATTCAGCTCACTTTGACACCTATTTCCTTTCCAGTGAAGTTGTCAAGAACAGCCATGATGACTCAGCATGGCAGAATGCCACTGTGATTGGTTGGGTGTCCAAAGATCTACAGACCATGTACAGCCCCTGGAACTCAGAGACTGCATGCACCAATATGAAGATCATGAGTATTTGGGAATACTGCATGCAGCAAAGGGCCCGTGTGACTGGTTCAACACCAGCAACATCCCCTGGTGATGATGTTTCCATGACACCACCAGCCACACCAGCACCAAGTGCAGCCATCCCATTAGCACCATCCCAGCCAGACTTTTTGGAAGGGACCAGGGTTCTCAGGCCCCCACCTGTCCCTGAGGGTACAAAGGGTGGAGGTGGAAAGACATATGGTCCTTGGAAACCAGAAAAGCCTGTTTTGAAGACTGGAGCCAAAGCTCGGTTATGTGCCATGCTGGTTGCCTATAGGACAGGCAATTATCAGAGAGCAACCTATTTGACCAACAAGTACCTTGTTGTACACAAAGAGCTGAATTTTGGGTTTTGTCATAACCAGTATGAATAGGAGCAAATGATCTTGTATCATGTATTGGATATATACTGATTAATGATTTTGTGAACATTGGACACTGCCATGTAAAGAATATAGTAAAGTATTATGATACTATACTTATGCATGAAGGCCCTGGCTTGTACCACTTGTGGGTCCAATCCATTCAGCCATTCTCTTACCACTCAGGTTTCTTGCAGAGGATCCTCAACTCAGAGATCTTTGTGATGATCATCAGAGGATGTATGTCAACACTGGCATGGATGATCGCTACAACTACTGATATGAGAAGATTCCTTTTTTCACCTGTGATGTTTCATCAAGATAAGAGCAATGTTGCTCCCTGTCTCCAGGTGGGTACCAGAGTTCATGTCACACTGGTTTGTTCTCATCAAATACAACACACATTGGATCATTCTATACATAACTACATTGTTTTTGAAACTGAATTCCTGCATCCATATGGATTGTTTCATTATATATTTAGTACTAATATGAATGCTCATATATCTTAATTGTAATTTCAATGGAATCCAAATTCAAATATTTCATTAGTATATTATCAAGTGCTTATCAATACATTTAAATTTGAAATCCAAATTTAGAACTATTTTTTAGGGCACCTAAATTTGGAATCCAAATTTAGAACCACTTTTTAGGGCACCTAAATTTGGAATCCAAATTTAGAACCACTTTTTAGGGCACCTAAATTTGGAATCCAAATTTAGAATCATTTTTTAGGGCACCTAAATTTGGAATCCAAATTTAGAACAACTTTTTAAGGCACCTAAATTTGGAATCCAAATTTAGGATCATATTTCGAAATATTTAAATTTAGAATCTAACATTGGAAATTATATTTAGCTTTCAAATATGTTCAAGTAATTTTGTATTTACATTGCATAATCAATATATTTATGACACTTTGATTACTATGAAGTCATTGTGAAATTGAATTGCCAGTTGTGACTAGTGGACATATGCAGGTATCCCACATTGTGACTTTTTGGAGCAAAGCTACATACAGTGGCATCAGTACAGACCTTTGTCTTGATATGCCAAAGATAATTCAAAGCAAAAAAACAAGTGTTGCTGCATGGGTTGTGTCATGTTGGTAGGCTAAGCTTGCACATGCATCAAGCCTCTGGGCTTTTGACAGTTTGTACATGTGTCAAGCCTTTGGGCTTGTGATATTTCTGAATCTAGCCACAATTCTTGGTTGGCAGTGATCAAGCCTCAGGGCTTTTGATTTGACTTGTATCTAGATTGCTGAAGAGTCAGCTTTGTGACTGCCTCATGGTATGTGTACTGCAGCTTCCACATGAATGGGTGTTAGGGTTGGAGCCAGCATGCTTTCTTTGCCTTCTTTGTACTGAAGCCAGCATGCCTTGATCATCATGCCCATGGGGCTTTTGCTGGATATGGTTTGAAGCCTTTTAGACTTTTGCTGGTGTCCCTGTCTAGCCCACTGGGCTTATGCATGACAATTGCTCACCATGTATCAAACATTGGTAATATCTTGCTTTTGACATATCTTGCATGACAAGCCCATTGGGCTTTTGTGATGTGGTATTGGCATGCACATTGTTGCCACCCTAGGGTAGGCATTTTGGATCATCATAGTAGTTGCACAACTTGTGC
The DNA here is from genome assembly GCA_947184155.2 of Cladocopium goreaui. Lineage (NCBI taxonomy): Eukaryota > Dinophyceae > Suessiales > Symbiodiniaceae > Cladocopium > Cladocopium goreaui. The sequence goes on along the minus strand of CAMXCT020001682.1, from coordinate 99,340 downwards.
CACAGCTTGCCATTGTGTGCATCATGACATGGTCTGTGGACAATATCATCACTGAGATCAAAGATGTTGGGGAGCTTCTTCACTTCAAGAAGCAAAATGGTGCTAAGAACATGGAGCAAATTGAATCTACTTTGCTGAGGAATGTGACTTACAAGTTGGACACCATGTGTCTTTCCCCAACAGATGCCTTGCAGATTCAAAAGGCTTTGCATGATGATCCAAATTTGACTTCTGATATGAAAGGCATTGTGAATGTTGCCATTGATGGCAGCCTGACCAGGGAGAAGGGTAGAGAAGACTATTCACACACATACAAACCTCAGAGGATCAATGTGCCACAGTACTTGACTATGTCTGATTGGGATACCATCAAGAACTCCCAGAACTACCACACCAAGGTTACTACAGTGTGCAGGAGGCTGAGGAGCTTGGGAGTGAGAAGTTTGGCAGAACAGTCTGTGAAGAGTGCTGTGGGTGCCATTTTGAGTGGCTATCAGGATTTGCCTGACCAAGCCACCATGTACCAGATGGTGCAGGATATCAAGCTGGGCTTTGCCAGCATTCCTGACCAAGCCAATGGCTTGTGCTTTGTGGTGAAGTACCCAGATGATCCAACAAAGCTATCACCACAGTTGTATGCCCATTGCTACTCAACTGAGCATCCTGCACAGATCATCCCTGACAAGCTGCCTATGATTTTGAAGCTCATTCCTTTGAGGCACACCCATGCATCTTTGGCAAAAGCCAAGCCAGTGCATGCAGCACCTTCAGCTGGGTCTGCTGCCTCATCATCACCCACTTCTTCTCATATGGCTATGGCTCCATTCATGGAGATTGCTACCAGTTTGGCAGCAATTGTAAAAGATCTCAGCAGGAAGCCATCTGCAGATGACATCAACTTGACCATGAACCACAATTTCCAGAATGGCCAAACAGGACCCTCTCCTGCAGAGATTGAAAGCTTCAAGCCCAAGCTCAGGACTAGCACTGTTGATGCACCTCAGGTGCAGCCAGCTGCAGCTTCTGTTGCTGCACCTTTGGCCTTGGAGAATGGGAATGGCCAGACTGATGAGCCTGGCAATGTCCATAGTGGCAATTCTCTTGATGGTGCCTCCATTGAGCAGGCTGCCTATGATGCCTTGCTTGCCAGAAATGGCAGCAAAACAAAAGGTGAAGGCAAGGGCAAGGGCAAGGGCAATGTCAAAGCCCAGAAGGCCAAAGCCTCAGCCAAGCCCAAGCCTAAGGCCCATGCCAAAGGCAAGGCCAAAGCCAAGGCTTGCCTCAAGAGACCTGCATCTGCAATGATGCCTTTTGTCTATGATCCTGGTCACCCTGGTGCTGAGTGGGCCAAGAGAACTTTGGAATCTTGGAGCTCCAAGCACTACCACTCCTCCAGGCAAATGGCATTGAACCAAGGCTTCACAGATGATGAGGCCAGGAGCTTTGCAAGGGATGCTAGGAAGAGGTCCATTGCCAATTGGCACAACACCTTCACCAGTTGATTTCATATTGCTGAAAGCAATTCAGTTGTTCTCATAGCTGATTTGTTAACTTAAATTAGATACATGTAGAAGAGCTGAGCTTGAGGGGCTGCTGCAGCAAATAGTTCACTTGAGAGTGGTGGTGACTCTGGGGCACCCATGGTGCTAATATCAAAGCAAACTGCAACATGGCTCCAATTTCAATCCTTGAGGCTTATCATGCAAGCCACTTGTTTGATGTTTCCAACTTGAAGCTTTGAGGCTTATCATGCACCACATTTGGTTCATGTTTCCAACTTCAAGCCTTGAGGCTTATGATGCAACCTATGCTACAAGTGTTCAATTTGGCAAAACAAATATCAAGTGATAAGTGCATGCTGTGCTTCTACACAGTCTTCAAGCCCAAAAGGCTTATGTGTTGTTGCATGCATGGTTGCACCTGCATGCTTGGCAATACTGTTCATGCTGAGTTGTTTGTGCAGCATCTGGAAGTGGATCAAATCTGTGAGTGTTTTGTGCACCATGCCCTGCACCATCACCAGATCAGCCTTTGTGCAAAATGGTGCTGAGAGTTGGATTGTTCTTCATTGGAGTTCAGGGTGGCAGTCATGGCAACATGGCTTGTACTGTGAACAAGGCATGTTGTAAAGTTGTTTCAGCACAGACATGTGAGTTCATGTGGGCCCTATACCTGAGGTATGAGAACAGACCTTGTGGTGCTTCACATTTTCCAGAAGCCATTGCCATGCAGAGCTGGATCAGAGATGCAAACCATGAGGTCTACAGGCAGATTGAACTGAGCAATGGATGCATTAGAATGCAACTAATCTGCATTTGTGCCTGGGGAGCCTAAATGATTTTGTTTTTGGGATGCATACATTTTTCATCACCTGCCTAGCCTAGGTATCCTATGGCCTGGCTCTGTGAGACCTTCTGGGAGATTGGCAACCCTTTGCACCAGCCATCTCAGTTTCAGGAGGATCTCTTGTGGAAGCTGTTTGGGAAAACGCCCTCAACTCTGCTGGGCACTGAAAACCAAGTGTACCCAGTTCCCTAACTAAGTTGCAGTCCTGAGGATGAAAACAAATTTCAGCAGCTGTGTGCACTCATGCCTCATGCCTTTCAAGCCCTTGGGCTTATTGCATGCATGCTTGGTAGCTATACATGCCAATGTGGGGTGGCCTGGGGTGATTGGATGTCAAGCCAGCCAGGCTTATGTCATGCTTGTGGCCTTGGCATGCCTGCCTGGCATGTCATGCATGATTTGAATTGACACTTTGTTACTTGAATGTTGTCAAGCCCTAGGGCTTTTGGCACACAGCATTGCTGGACATGGTGAGTGGTTGCTGCAATGTTTGATTTGACCAAAGCATCTTTGTGTGTTGGTTCAAGCCCAAGCTTCTTTTGTGGATTTGTAATTTGACATCTCAAGTGTGTTCCAGGTCACACAAGCCTGCAGGCAGGCTTATACATGCATGTGGGCACACACACTGGATGATTCAAGTCACATTGCAATATATTGCATGCTACACATATATAGCAGTTTTAGGATTGCAACCATGGAAGCCTCAAGCTCAGGCTCAAGGCCTGCAAAGCTGAGGAGGCTTGAAGATTTGAGAAGGGGCAATCCCTATGTGAGCTCCAGTGCTTTATCTAACATTGTCAAGGACATCCAGCAACATGGTCTTCCAGAACTGCACCAGCGCAAGCACATGCAACAAGCCAGGGATGCAAGGCTGGATGAACACAATGGATATGGCCCACTTACTGAGAAAATCAATGTCATGCTTAAGGATGGCAAGAAGGGTGAGATCATGGTGGTCAATATTTTTACTTTTCTGCAAGCTTTGTATGAGCAAAATGGTGGTTTCACTGCACTGGTCAATACAAGTTTGGAAAAACATCCATGCAGTCACAATAACCCTTGGGACCTCATATATTACACTGATGAAATTGTGCCAGGCAACCCCCTTTCTGCAGAGACAAGCAGAAAAATTCAAACAGCTTATCTCAGCTTCAAGCAATTTGGTGCAATTGCCTTATCTAAGGAGGAGGCATGGCTGGTTGCTTTTGCCAAAAGGTCTTCACATGTCATGGAGATGGAAGCAGGCATGTCCCAAGTGACAGCAGCACTTTTGGATCACATATTCCACCACCCCTCTTGTTCCCCTGATATTGGGGGATTGATGCTGAAAGATAGGTCAGGTGGAAGCATTAAACTTTGGTTCAGATTGGGTATGATGCTCCAAGATGGGGCAGCACACAAAGCTGTTTGGGGGTTGAAGGGTGATGCAGCTAGTAAATTCTGTGTATTTTGTTTGAATTTACTGACTGAGAAAAGCAACATTGTTGATGAGTCCAATGAGCATCTGCTCATTGCCCAAAGTTGGGACATTTCCCAAGTTCAACAAGCAAGCAATGATGATGTTCATGCAACTGCCAAAAGATTGGAGCAGAAACATGTGGAACTCAAAGCCAATGAGTTTCAACTTTGGCAGCAAGCAGTGGGAATGAATTACAACAAGTATGCACTGCTGCACTGGGAGTCACTGAAGGGCCATGTCCACCCTATCAGCCATTTTCTCCATGATTGGATGCACTGTTTTCTGGTATCTGGGATCTTCCAAACTGTTATGCATTTGATTATGACAGCTTTGGAAGCAAATTTTTCTGGAAATGTCTATGATGTGGCCAGTCAAGTTGTTGGTGCTTGGAACCTGCCTGCAGTCAGGCATGACAATTTGGGGAAACTGTTTGAACCAAAAAGGAAGAAAGCCAACAAACTGGCAGGCACCTTCAAATGCACTGCCAGTGAAGCTTTGGGACTTGCACCAATTTTTGCATACTTCCTGCAAACCATTATAGTGCCAAAAGGTTTGTGCAAAGATGAATGCTTTGCCTACTTTGCATTGGTGGACATTTTGGACCTGATCCAATTGGTGCCTTTGGGCATTATCACACACCATGTGCTTGAGAGATCTTCGCAAAACTTCATTAACCTATGCATCACAGCTGGTTGGAAGCCATACATGCATACCAAGTTTCACTGGAGCTTACATTTTGGACATCACCTGTCCAAGCACAAGATGTTGCCATCTTGCTTTGTTCAAGAACGCAAACATAAAACCATCAAGAGACACTTGGTAATTGTTTTGATGGCTTTGCATTCCCACATTTCTTTTTTATTGTTGCTTCTTGCATGCTGATGAGCCCTGTGCAACCCTCAAGATTTAGATACTGAGGATATGCATCCTCCATCCAGAACCTGAAAACCTTTGAGAAGTCTGTCACATCTGAAATTCTTTGCCATGATATGGAGAAGCTGCAAGACCCTGATGCATTTAGTGAATCTGCTAGGCTAGTGAAAGAGGGAAAGCCCAGCAAGAAATTGCTTTGTTTTTTGCAAAAGCACTTGAATTGTACACAAGATGTGGAAATTTTCAGCTGCTTACAAGCACATATGTCACCTGCAGGAATTTGCAGCAAAGGTGATATTTGTGTCTTCAAAGGCAAACCTTTGAAATTTTGCCAGGTGTGGTTACATGTCAAGCTGGATTCCACAATTTTGTCTATGGTGTCCATGTGGGATATTCTGGAAATTGATGAATGTGGATGCCATGCTCTGTGCAAGAAGAAAGATGATGCAATGTTTGTGGAAACACACACCATTGCCACCACTACTTCTTTTATGAATTTCAAGAACAACTTGTACAAAGTTATCATTCCTTTCCAATGGGGGTAATGTAAATGGCAGCAAAGGTTTCTGAAATGCTGGCTGCTGTTTCACTGAAAAAGAAAGATGCTGCATCTAGTGCCTTGGGTTGTACTGGGCCAAAAAGCTGTAGGTAAGCTCTAAAGCATTTAATTCAGCCTGGCAATGAGTTGCACATTGAGTTAGACATTTTGAAGCCTCCATGCTTCATGCACAAGCCCTGTGGGCTTCATGTTCAAGCCCTGTGGGCTTATGGGCAAAGCAAGGTCATAGGCCCTTAGACCATATGCAACACAAGTTCTTGGCATGCCCATGGCAAACATCTTTGCAACTTTCAAACCACTATACATACATGTCTCAAGCCAACAAGGCTTATGCAAGCTTCAACCAACAAGACAAAATGTTCGTGCTGAGTTACAAGCATGAATTCCTCTCTATAAGGGTATGTTCCAACTTCCACTATATGCAAGTTTTTGGCCCAGAGGATCACCTGCAGCCTTCTTGCTTCTGTATACCCAACATGCCTTCAGTGTATGTGGAGCAATGGCAGGATCCAATTACCTTGGCACTCTTTGAAAGAGTATGGGTCTCATCCTATTGGAGAAGAAGCTGGACAAGACATGATGCCATCCTCTACTGTAATGCCAGGTATGCCCTCAGAGTTTGCAAGATGGAAAAGACAAAATTCAAGGCCAAGCTTTTGAAGGGAACCAAGAAGGTTTGTACAAGAAGCATTTGAAAAATGCCAAGTAATTTGTGATACATCACCTTCTTTTCTTGCACCACTGCAACCCTTGAGCAGAGGTGTATCAGGACAAATAAATGCTGAGACCTTCAACTTGGGAGAGGAAAATGCATGGGTCTTGCAAGAGTGAAGCTGCAGCCACTGCCAGTCCTGTTGACACCATATACCACAGGTGGTTTTTGTTTTGTAGTCAAATCTTCAAGCCCAAGGGCTTTTGTCTAATTGGGAAGAAGGTTTCAAACAAACAAGCCTGGCTGCACTATGTCAAGCCAATTTGGCTTATGTATTTGCAAGCTTCAAGCATGCCCTGTGTAGAAATGGGTATGCATTCAAAACATGCATCTATTCCATTAAAGGAAACATGTCTGAGCTTGCATATGCTGCATGAAGCTTGCAGTGTATTTATATAGATGTTTCAGGCTGCCAGCTCTTTGAAATATTTTCAAATTGTCCAAAGCAAATACCTTTTTCTAGGTTGAGGTCAAGCATTGAAGATTGGCATGGGTTGTTGTTAAATGGATTGGAAGCAGCAGCCAAGCATGCCAGTGACAGCCAGCCACAAACATGAATCATAAATTAAAAAACTAAGTTTTTAACCAATCAGCCTTGGTTTTTGAAGTACCTAACCACTTAGCTAACTACTTAGCTAAGTACCCAGCTAACTACTTAGCTAACTAGTTAGCTAAGCACTTAGCAATAGTTATAAATGATATAACCTAGACCCTAACCTATAGCAAAGTTAGCAACTCCCCGGTTCATCCCAGTGGGATATTATCCCAAAACTGCTGGGCCTCCACCGCGTCCTGCAACTCCTGAAGGAGCGCCGGGTTCTGGAGGACGTAGTCCTGTCAGGAAGCAAGCAGCTGTGCCTCCAGAGGAACCGGTTCCTGGCATGCAGCAAGGCAAGCGATTCAGGTGCACTTGTCGGTGCACTGTCCCAGGCGCGCCTCCTGCAGCGCAATGTCGGCCCAGCGGCCCGAAAAGAGAGTAATGTCTCCGATGCAGGCCATTGCCTGGGTGACCGGCGATAGACATACAGGAAGAGAATATATAAACGGAGCAAAGGGGCGATGCCTGCGCGCATGTGCGGCAACAAAAGTGGAAGATTTGATCTGAGCTGATTGTGCTTACTATTTGACAATGGCCTGCTAGCCACGTAGTAACTTTTGCTTGAACAATCACAATATATATATATACATATATATATATATACATATACATATAGTAAATATATATATCTTTTAATTTGGTACATAGCAATTCTTGGTACAGGATGGTGCTCCCCGTTATAAGTTGGTTTATAGACCCCATTCACTATAGTTATATATACCTAGAAAATCTTTTGGGCTGCAATTTCAGACTTAGGGCAAATATGAGACTGAATGCAATTCGGGCAGAAAATCAGACTGAGGACAAGTTCGGGCAGATTTAGCGAACTCAGGCACAAATCTGATGAACTTAGTCTGATTCTAAGAAAGAAGTTGGCTCAAACACAGCTGAAACATGTTAAATTACCTCGACCAAGACCTTCCTCAGGTTGAGTGTCTACTAGAGTCTAGCGCAACCACTATACTGCTTCCAATTCGGAGCGAACAACATTTGATGCAAAGCAACTCCCAAATCAGGGGAAGCATGTTTTAGCGCTTTGTGCAGTAGAAGCCTAGGAGTGACGTGCTGTGTTGTCTCGATTTTTCTGTGACGAGCTGACGAGCTATATAGCGTTCTATGCTGATAAGGACAGGGCCTGTTTTGTTACGAGTACAAACTCAGGCCAAAATTTCCAGAAGTATGAACAACCCGGGCGAAAAAAAACGAAATCAGGCGAAAAAAACACTAATCGGGCGAACAAAAAACGAAACACTGTTTTTTTTCGATCTTGATCTGGCTGACTGGTGAGAGTTGTTTTCATGGATGAACCAGGCTCTGTGACGATTTGGCTGTAAACCCTGTGAGGGGTTGCGTGAGCTTTGTAATGTAAGTAAATGGATTTAAGTTTGGTCGTTTGAGACTTTCACAAGAGGCCGTCCATGCTGCCAGTTTGTCTTTTCAAAGTTATGATGGCCAGAGGCTTTATGTTTGAAACATCTATCGATAATGGGTGCTTTGTTGTTTTGTTTTGCTGGATGAAACATCTGCGATTGAACATATTTTGTTGTTTGGTGCTGCAAAGGTGTGGATTTGAGTAAAATCACCTCAATCTAGTTTTTTTCCTCGGCCAGAATGTCTGAACTTGGGCATAAATTCAGACTGAACTGGGTCCGTCTATATATATATATACACCATAAACCATAGTTAAGCCACTTATAATGCAATTTAGCTATCTTGGGGGCCCCATCCTGTGGAATGCTTCTCTATTGGCGCCAAACGTCACTGCCCAAGCTCCTGAGCACGCTCGGAATCGTCGATTGACTTTGGCGTAAAGATCCTGAGAGCGGCAGCGTGGCTGCTGTGGAAACAGAAATGGCAATGCAGTGGCGAAAATCGACTGGAATCTGGTGGATTACTGTTATTCGAGAAATTGTGGTCAGCTTTATGATATTGCTGTTATTTTTATGATAAAATTCAATTGTTCAAATCGAATCTGTCGACAATCTATCCTTTTGAGATTATATTAGAAAACATGCGGTTGTGGTTGCAAGCTCTATTCGTAGCTGAAACTGGCCATGGCTAATAGGGAATATATGGGAATATGAATATTTCTGAATTCCCATAGCTCCGAACCCCTGCCCCCTAACCATTGCATAGTAAATCTGAAGTCTAAGACGACTCATGGAATACCACAACGCCAGGACCTGGTGACCTGATTTTTCATAATCACTGAGTTATCTCAAAGCTGAAAGAGATTAACCATCATTAACCTTCATTAACCATCATTATTAATAGTGAATAATAGTGGTTATTAATAGTGGTTATTAACCATCATTATTAATGATAACCAGATAATTAACCATCATTAACCACTATTATTCACTAGAAAAACCACCATTAACATCCTACAACCACTTCTGTCTGTGCCATTTCCTTGTTGGTAACCCCCCATTGGTTTTGCTCCGTGTCATCACACGCCCTGGAACCTCGACAGGGCAGCTAGCCAGGAGTAGAGTCTGGGGGTGATCCCCTTCTCGGCTTATAATCATCCTGATATGTTAGTGAATCTTTGTCTGACATGTCCATATTCTACGCAAGGATGGCTTTGTTCGATGGTCACCTGATATTTTTGTTCACAGTTTTCCACAGAGACGAGGCGGGCCAAAAATCCAAAGGCTAAGCAGAAACTTGACACAACACTTGCCATTCTGAGAAGTATATCATGTCATATCCCATTCTTCGGAAAACACAAACATAGTTTAATGGTTTAATTCCTGGTACGTTTGCACATTTACATGTTGGTCATTCAAGAGCCACAAGTTCACTAAACCTTATGGTTTTGTGTGGTTCTTGGTGTGGGTACTGTAGCATTTCATGACTGTGGTAGTAAGCCCAACTACCGAAACTATTCCCAATAGAGGTTTATTATTGGCCATATTCCCTCTTTGGGATGATGTTTCTCATGCCCCCCTATCAAAGGGCATTGAGGCTGGTTCACAGGATGCTTTGTTGGGAAATCAAATTGTGTGATGATTATGATTGCATATTTCTACACAATAATAGACTATTAAACAACTATTGCATATTTCTATATTAAATATTCCCAGTTGTTTGATGATTGTGACAGTGCACCTGGTACCCATCCCATCTTCTTTTCATCGTCCAGTATCTAGACCTACAACGTGCTGGACACCGGCCATGGCGCATTGTGACAAGGTGCCCAGCCAAGAAAGATATGGTGTCCCGTTGTGTGGTCAGCAAAAATGGCGATGTCATGGCATAGTGATTCAATGGGGTTTTGTGAGTTAAGTTGGTAAACGTAACTAAGCGAACGAAGATTTCGAGCGGAACTATCTATCTATCTATCTATCTATTTATCTGTCTATATATATATATATATGTATAGAGAGAGAGAGAGAGAGTTAGATGGGATTCTAAACCAGCGTATGACTGGGGGAGCCCTTCTTGTATGGCTTTTTTGGTCAAAAGGCTCGGCTGCAGTGTTTCAGGGAGACTGCAGCCACTCCAGCTTTGCGGATAGTGGCACCATTACACTTACACAAGTTACCCATGAGGGTCAACCACATTCCGCATTCTGAAGCTATACACTTCAGGGAACTTCCACCGATTCGTCCCTAGTCAGCTATCATGAAACATGGCCGTGGCGTTCCACCGGGCCCTGTTGTGAAACACAACGAAGCCAAACTGGCTGGGCAGAAACTGGCAACGGAGAAATACACAACTCTAGACCATTAGAGTATTAAAGCATGACCATGTCACGTAAATTGGCATGCATATATATATATATAGATAGATAGAGAGTTTGTTTCCATCAAACATGCATTTCAATCGATTTGTTAAAGAACTCTGCTCATTTTGTTCACAGAATCAAAAAATATACCTGGTCCGGAACACGTCGTTCGAAAGGCAGCTGGGCAGTAGATTACGTTATAGTGCCTTACGCTTGTAGTACAGTAACCCTCCCAAAATGGAAATGCGTAACTTAGACTAATTTAGCACTGTTCACCACTAGTTTAGTGCTATTTTGCCAAATTCCATCCTTTTTGGTAGTTGCTTAAATTTAAGGATATTTAAGGATATCAACACTGCAAAACGAAAAAGTCCTGGTGGCCTTGACATTCTGTCCTTCGGTGGCATAGTGAGACCTCAGTGGCATGGCGATGTGAGCCTTAAAAATGGCTGATGGCTCTACCATGGAGAAATTCATGAATTAGTTGACCATCCATTTTATCCTGAAACTCCCCACAAAGCATGAAAATCTGATCAAATCCGATGCGGATAGGCGGATAGGCTCACCAGTTGGGGTGAGATCAGCCGGCCGAGAGATCATTTGAGATCATCAGCCGGTCAATATGAATCTGCAATTCGTTGGTCATGGAAAAACCTCATTCTTACAACCACCAATTTCAAGGCATCATTGTCATCATTGTATATCATTGCTACAAATGGTTGTAAATGTACTCATCATTTGGACTTGTGGTCTGGTTCAATCCATTTTCTTCCAAGCTCAACCGTTGCAGGTCATCTACAACATGGTGGGCGGATTTTCTCATATTCGTCGATAAAATACTAACTATGTGATGCTTCAATACACGTATATATATATTTAGGTGACAACATAGCTAGCTGCCTTTGAAAGAGTCATGCTCAGAGCAAGTTTTCCATACTCTCCTCATCTGTTGCCCTTGCAACATGTCATAGCCAAACTTAGATACGCAAAAGTAGCAGGGTAGAATAGATCCACACCCACATCCCCAACCAACCTTTAAGAAACCAATGACATTGACACATCATCCTTCAGATCTTAGATTATTATATATTCATCTATCTTCACCTTACAAGTACATTATATCTATTTATATCTTAGATTTTAGACACACAACATCAAAATACCACGTCGATCCAAGTCGAAGAATCCGATTTTCCACAAAAAAATATCGGACAGGAGACGGCAGATGTTCGCCCCCGAAAGAAAGCTTTGACTTCTTAGATACTGGAACAGCAAATCTTAGATACAGGAGACGGGAGATATTCGCCCCATTGAGATACCCTCTGGTTATTTAACATAGCTACGTATGGAAAATGGCCCATTTACAGTTGATTTTCCCAGCTATAAACCGCCATTTAAAATGGATTTTCCACACGCGTGTTAAACATGGAGCCGATCATGAGAACACCATTAATATCTGGTTGGTGGTTTCAACACCTGAAACATATTAGTCAGTTGGGATGATTATTCCCAATATATATGGAAAATAAATTTTATGTTCCAAACCACCAACCAGATATCCATTAATCATCATTAATCATGGAGTTAATTTCCCAAAGCGATGTGTGAAAAAATCCCAACTGGCTGCGGTTCTGCGTCTGGGGTTCCCCAGCAAGACACTGAGGATGGAGCTTCCAGCCATAGTCCAGGCCGTCGACCTGCATTAAAGTCTGAAACTTTCGTTGATTTTTTACCGTTTATAAACATTTAAAAACTTCCATGAGATATATATATATATATAACTTAGTTATGTTTATGTTGGTTTATAAAACCCATGATACATTTTTTTGTTCAACAGATCTATCCTTAATTCTGATGAATCTAGGAATATTGTTGGATATGATCTGTTAAAAAAATGCATACTAGACATTTGATGCCATGCCATGATTCTCCAAAATAGTTTTAAGTTATAAACAATCCCATTCACTCCCATCATCTGCAAAGAAACTATAAATCCCTTTGACCCCCATTAAATCAGGATAAAATCGCCATACAATTAACTACACAAATCACCATTCAATCCCATTAATTAAGTCTCATTAAACTCGTTAAGGATCAACTCTGCCAGGTGTAGAGATCAAATGAGATGACCATGCGAAAGGGGCTGGGTTGTACCCAAGATGAAGACAAGAAAGTCTTTTTGTTCACCTCGCGCAACAACTTTGTCTCTCTCCAAGTGCAGTATTATACACTGCACTGCCAGCTTCATCGAGGGGGATGATTCAATGACTCCATCATCTGCATTCGCTGCCGCAAGGGCAAATCCTTGATCTTCAGCCCACGTTCTATCAGCATGTGGTCTGGCAGCTTCCCATGCTTCATGGCAAACCTCGCATTCAAATCCTTGGGCAACATGTTCGACGGCACCTTCCCATGCTTCATGGCAAACCTCGCATTCAAATCCTTGGCAACATGTTCGACGGCAGCTTCCCATGCTTCATGGCAAACCTCGCATTCAAATCCTTGGGCAACATGTTCGACGGCACCTTCCCATGCTTCATGGCAAACCTCGCATTCAAATCCTTGGGCAACATGTTCGAGGGCAGCTTGCCATGCTTCATGGCAAACCTCGCATTCAAATTGTTGGGGATGAAGCTTGGTGGCGTTTTGCCATTTCTGACCATCATCAACTCGAGCTCCTTCATGGCTCCAAACACCCCAGATACATCAGGGTAGATCTGGGTAGATCTGGGTAGATCTGGGTAGATAAAGAGATAAACATCACCAATTTGATCCAATTGCCCCACCTTGAGGCTATCAATGTCCCCATCTAACCATCAAACTCGATATTTCTACCAAAAAGATCCAAATAGTTAGCGCCTTTAGATATTGTAAATGTAAGGATATGTAAAGTAATCCCCTCGTTATTTCAGGCCGCCGGAGCCATGTCCTTGGACATCGGCCAGGCCAGTGGCGCGGCCGGCGGCTTGGGGGAGGAAGCCCGAAGATTCGGGCAACATGGCCATGGCAAGGAAACGGAGGAAACGGAAGGCCTGCATAGAGACAACTTTACAAATCACAGTGGAAGCTACTTGCCGATCTTGAGGCAAAAAGCTGCGAAAAAGAACGGGAGCATCACAAGAATCGCTCATGGATGGTGATCTGTCATGTCTTGTCTAGACTGGGCAGGTGAACATAGGCGAACATTGGAAATGCTCTGGCTGAATGATATGCCAAATGTCATACTCTGCAATTGCCCAAGTTCACTGCTTGCTCCACTTCCCCACACTCCAGCTGAGCCGCTCCCGTGGCCAGCGGCTGACCAGGCTGATCACAGCTCCTGCGCACCATCCATTTGGGAATGGTAACCATAGACCTATAAAAATGGTGATTTGGGGGATGGACATTAGATAATCTACTATATATATATATATGTATATATATGTGTGTGTGTGGATCTATATCTATCTAGATCTATATTCTATAAATCTAATATCATATATATATATATACGTATATAATATATATATATATATATATGTATATGTATGTATGTATATATATATATATGTATATATATATGTATATATATATATATGTATATATATATATATATATTTAAATCTCTACATTAATGTACATTATAAATATAGATCCAATTAATCAAATATAGATCCAACTAATCTAATGTAGATGGGATGTACATATATGGGAATCTCCCATCTTCTAACTAATATGGAATCTTCCAAGGGATAGTCAGATATTGATGGAACTATAATCCTCTAATTACTCTTAACTACATAGATAGATGGGATGTACGTTAGGGAATATCCCATCATTCTCTACAATGCCCTAATTTACATTCGTTTGATATCTCCCGACATTATCGTTTGAGGATGGAATGGTATAAATGGATATCAATGTTTCATATCCACCATCAAATTTGGGAAATGATGGGAAATGATTGGGATGGTAAATGAACTACTGGTATTTATATATATATAGATATATTGGACATTGAATGATTATGGGATAGTTCAGACATGGAATTTCTGTGATTGCGGAAAATTTTGGAACTTAGCGAGATAATTATCTAACTATCTAACTATAAAACTAATAATTGATATATGTGTGATTTTGATGCTATACAATGCTTGATGTTCATAAGGATTTTAGTGGGCCTGAACAATCTCAGCATCAAAGATAGGGATTGAACCCATAACCCTCCAACTGAAGATGGCAATTTACCACCTATGTGAAGGGTAGAGTTGGGATGGTTTATTGTTTTGGGTTTAGAACAGTCTTCAGATTCAGCAGTAAAATCCGAGTTCCACTTCCACTTGAAGAAACAATGGATTGGGTAATTTTCCATTGCGCAAAACATACTAATTCTAACAGGCACAGCATTCATCAACCCTGCCCAAGCTCAGGACACACAACGAGGTTAGATGTCGGGATGTCCAAGCCTGTGTCTGACCACTCTGTCAAGCCAGAGGCGACTCTCTGAGTTTCACCACCGGGTGGACTTTCTCAATGGTCTGCGGTTCAAATCCCTTGCTTCATACATAATCGCAGTGTTTCCAGGCAATTAGATGATGTTAGCCCCATAATTTCATATAATTTCCAGGTTTCCTACTTTTCAACCACTTTCTTAGGGGTCTGTTTTCATGTGAAAAGCACCACGACCTGCGACACTACGACACGGTCTGCCAGTTTGATCCGGTCCTGAGAAGAGACCCGAAACGGCACCGTTCCAAGGGAAAGGAAGTCCATCCCGAGACAGAGCCTGGGACTTTGAGAAAGCTGGGGACCACACCCCAAACGGAGGCCGCACAGTCCATCTTCATATGTTCATCCTACTTCAATCCTACTTCCTGGGATTCTCCCGATTATAAAGAATATCCCATCAATCTACTTCAATTATATAGTTTAAATTCCTGGGATTCTCCTTTCCAAATCTATATCAAGGGCGTTGTCTACAGAAACATGACGAATCTTCCTGTTCTGGTTGTAGAATTTGCTGGATTCATATCCGGATCAACCATGGCCCCCAACAAAGGCAAGTTTAAGGGATACGCTCTGGTAAATTTGCCAGTTTAATCTAGTTATTTTAAGTTATTTTAGTTTACCAGATGATTGTATTGATGATCAATAACTAGATTGATGATGATATGGAACATGGATGAACATGGCCCGTTTAATTCGATGATTTTCCCAAGATGGTGATGTTCCATATAGTTAACTAAACTTACCACAAGGTAACATGGTCATTTTGAAGGGATCGTCACCAACACCGGGCTCGAGGCTTCCCATATCTTCCTATATCTTCCCATCACCAAGGCCCTGCACGCAGGAAGAGAATGAGGTCAGAAGACACCTTGGAGATCTGCAGATTAAGAAATAACACAAGGAACACCCATGAAACTAATATGAAAGGGGGACACCCATGAATAGCCCATGAAAATCTGAAATATAACTGAATAGACGCTGAGAGATCTCTGAAAATGGGGAGCACCCATGAATAGCCACTGAATAAGGACGATTATGATATCCATTCAGGTTTGGGGTGCCCTAGTTTCGGACAAAACCAAATGTCGTTATCACCTTTTCATCAAGAAAAACATGATTTTATGATCAGAAAATTGCAGTTGAAAGCAATAATAGTTGTTATCAACAAAAAAGATGCTATAGCCGACGCATAATTGGCTTTACAATGAAAGATATGGGATTGGCTACGAGGAATCTCAACATAACAAGTCATATAATTTGTTACCAACATCTACACTCCAAATCACCCAGTCATGCAGGTAAGCGTACCAGCATCATGGAGCATACGGGACTATTGCATTAGGTATTTACTCCATCCAGTGATAAAGATTAAACCTAAACTATTATGTCCATCACGTATCATGTATGGATTAATTTGATAATATGATTAATGATTATTATTAATCATATATGTCACAAATGTCCATGAATTTACTAGTTCACATTGTTTATGAATAATTATCACATATTTGAATATGTGATATAAATATATACCATTTCATGTTCATTTTCTATTTATAGAATTTACATCAGTTTACTATTTCACATTATCACATGGCTATGAATGAATCCAATGATTCCTTCCACTCCTTGGGATTCAGCCAGATCATCGAACTCAATGGCCACCAGAAACTGTAGTAGCTTACTGGACCTATATCACATTACATCCTATTCATAAAATAATTATCATTAAATCTCAAGAATCCTATGAAATCTATCAAAATCCCATGAATCTGGGTATTTTGGAATATTTCACTAACATGAAAACTTGCGGCCATGTATGGGGATGATTCCCACATTCACAATGATTCCAGGCTTCGGGAGAACGACATGAGGCCGCAACATCATCTACAAAATACCATCAATACAATCCCTATAAAATCTATATATAAGATTATCATTACCCATTCTAAATGTCTAGAAACAATAAACCCTATAATCATGAATTAAATCCATTCATATTCCAATAAACCATAGTAAATCCTATATAATCCATTATAGGTTATAAGGTAAACTCCCAAAAACGGCAAAGGTGTTTTTCTCAACGCCGAGGCGCCAAGAACCTGCCAATAGAGCAGGCCGAAAGGGTGCCATCAAATGGGCCATAAGACCCATCCCCTAAGGCGCGCGTTTAGAGAATTTTTCTGGTTTTTCCATGGGGATTTCATAGGAATTTCCATGGAGATTTCATGAGATTTACCCTTTGGTAAACTAATATAACTATGGAAACTGGCCCATTTATAGATGGTTTACCTATTGAAAATGGTGATTTACTATAGCTATGTTAGTTTACCAGAGGGTAATGGGGATTTCATGAGATTTCATTCGAATCTACATGGATTATATTAGGGACTTAAGGTGATTCAATGGAATACCCCAGGGGTAAACAGTTGAACAAAAACATCAGAAAGGACCAAACTTCATGGTGGGAGCCGGAGAAGGATCTACAAATATGGTGGTTTATTCTTGGGGATGTTCTATGCTGGGGTTAGAACATATGGTTATGCCTAGAAATGGCTATTAGTAGTACATGATTATTTCACCAACAAATTTATTCATGTAAAAAACAATAGTGGGGATACTGAATAATTGGAGATCGCGGGGTTATAACCAAGTTATATCAACACGTATATATATATATACACACGTATATATACACACATATAGGTACATACTTACCTACACTACCAATTTACGTATATATATATATAATATACACATTGTGTTTATAAAATATCCCCAGGTAGATTGATGGGTTGTAAACCACTAACGGGGACGAACATCCTAGTGGGCCCTGGGTCCGCCTGGACACTTTTGTACATACTCGACGCCCAGGGAACCCAAACCACCTGGGATAGAAAACACCTCCCTAGCCTCCCTAGTTCGATGGTTTACCCTCAATAACCATCAATAATCGATATATGTGATATAATGAACATATAGTGGATATAATGGGGATATAATGGGATGATACGAACTTAACTACATGGTAATCAAACATATCTAGCCGGGAAATCCACTGTAAATAGAAGTGTTAATGAGAAAAAACATCGACCTAACTGGTGGATTTTCCAGCAAACCATGTATCGTTTTTTTGGATCATAATGGTAACGGAAAACCTGGCCCATGCCAAGTTGATGTGTTATGGATCAACAGAAACTTCTATGAAGACTCACAGTAGCCCACTTTTTTTCATGGCACGTTTTTTTTTGAGAAGGCCAATCCAAAACCATAAACATCCATAAAAGAGTCCCAAAGTTGACTGGTTTATCATCATGTTCACCATGAATTGATGCTCATTAAATCATGTCGTTGGTTACAATGTATGATATATAATTGTATAGCGCACTCTGCGGCGTCCAGGGACCGTCTCTGGTCCAAAGACCAAGCCGAATACGCCACCTGTGACGGTCGTTGACCAGTCAATCTTATGGCTACAAAAAGGTTGTATAATGAACAAACAATAGGGGATGGTCAATATAATATGTATATAATATATATATATGTATATTTAAAAAATAATAATATAAATATATATATATATATATTTATTGAGATGAACAATAGATCTAGCTACAAACAATATATGGTGGTATGATGGGATATGCAACACGCAGTGTGAGATGAGGATATAAGATGAGGATGAAAAAACATCTGTTGGAATTTTGAGGTTCTAAAGTTATGATAATGGGATTGTGTTACAATTATACCTATATATATTATATTATACACTCATTGCATTGGAATTTAAAGACCAATTATTATACCATGAGAGTGGCCTCTTAAACACTATAATATCATCATTTAACATACGCATGTTGGTCCATGTTGGTCCATATTGGTCAAGAATTGGTCCATCTTGATATTTATCCATTTTTCTACCATTCAAAATTAAGGGATATTCAATGTTATCCGTACCATTTCAAGTCTCTCCAGAAAAACGCCTGTCAAATATTTCGTCGTTCTCATGATCTATTTGCAAGGCTTAATATATGCATAAAAATATTTATATATACATATATATAGATAGATAGGGAGGGAGGGAGGGAGGGAGAGAGAGAGAGAGAGAGAGAGTACCCCCATGCACCCCCAACAAAGAGATGGAAAAATAATACTCATAGAATAATAGTTTATATTCATGTGTAGATCCTGCAAGCACGATTTTATATTTCTCCAGGTGGGCTACAATATTTCACCCGCTTGAAATGTTTGACTATGGGCTGCTTCACCTGCCTATCGCCTATAGTGATGTCATTGTGAGGTCGTTATTCGCCTAAATAAAATGGCCAGCCCATCATCATAGAGTATTCATGCTATAGTAGTCCCAGGTAAACCACCATACTCCAACCATATTCCCATAATAAAAATGCCTTTCATAGCAACCCAAACCTAGAACACTAAGGTTGCAAAACTCGTAACATTGCAGTAGCATAGTAACATAGTGGATCTTTCTCCAACCTTTTCTTTTTGGGGTTCCCGCAACCACCGTTACAAGAAAATTTCGGCGAAAAATCTGCCCTGCGAGTCGCCTGCCACAGCGCCCCGGTAGAAGGACTCCACGCTGCTTGACACCTCGGAGTACAACGTTGGAAGAAATCACCTGGGAGAACTCTGGGCTGTCAACAATAGGGATTTGATGGGATTTATTGAGAGTCCATGGGATATCATGGGAATATTTGGAGGATTCATAACTAGGGTGTGCCCCAATATCTGGAGGGTTTCATAAATGAAAACCCTTTTTTTCAATGGATGATTTGGGGATACTCCCATGTTTCTTAAATCATGGAAAGTCTCCAAGATTCCCCAAGTCACCATAATAGTTGTTTCAATACGAAATATCATCTCAATCTGCTGTTACGGTGTCATGACCATGGCAGTTGCAAAGCATCCCACGCAGTTGATGTCAAACATGGATTTGCTAGGACACCCGAGGAGAACCCGCAGCCTGTTTGTACATTCCTTAAAGAGAGCTGAAGGAGTTTGCCCCCAGCCCACTTCTACGCGTAATTCACAGAATGCAGGTGAACATTAATTAGCAGTCGGGATCTTCTATGTTCATTGGAAACAAAGGTCCCTCTCCGTGCAGTAAAAACCTGTCTGATGCTGAAGCAGCCTCGGCCGGCTCAACCAGTGCTTGCACTGAATCTAAGTAAACATTCCGAATTGGGCGTAGCCAGGCCAGAACTGTGAACAAAACTAAAAATGAGGAAAGGCAGCTTGAGCATGCTGCCCATGGACCCAAGCAATGTGGTCAAGGCTGTAGCACACCATTCAGAAATAAAAGGCTGCCATGGAGGCATCGTTTCCGGGTCAAGAACTATGTGGACGACGTCAATGTCAGAAACAATCCGAATGACTATAAGCAAGGAGCGGTATGGCGAAGGAAGAGAGCTGCATGACCAGCGACCAGCACTGACGCCAGTAGGACATGGTGAACAAAATATCTTGACAAGACTCGCAATGTGTTTCGCCACACGGATGGATTTGACACTGCGAGCCAAATCAAACAAGACGGAGTCCCAAAAGCCAACCTCTTGGCCATATAGTGAGCAGGATGTTCTGTCGATCTGGTTGCCTGATCAACAAGATGCCGTCACCATGGCCAGCACTGATGTACTAGATGCTGCTCAGTGAGCTGCTTCACATTCACCCATTGCTCTCGTTGCCCTCGTTGCAAGGGAATGTCCAAATAAGATCCAACAGAGTAAAGACGCTGCTGTAGGCATCCAGTACGATTCCCTGGAGATGTCCATCGTTGTAGCCAACTTTGGAAGTCGATCACTAACATGAATAAACAGCCGTATGAAACATCCGGTCAAGGATCGGCTGGAACGGCCCCACCCGCTGGAAGGACTTGACCCACACGGCTATGGGTCAAAACCCTGGTGCCCAAAAGGTACCACAAGTTATAGCTGGTATAGCTGGATGGTTCTTCCCCTAGTCATATGGTATTGATATAGGTTTTGGCCCCCAAATTACCTTCAAAAATGATGTGATACTCTACTCCTAAAGTTGGTACCCTCCGGGTTTAGAAATATCCAGGGGTACCCCAATATCCATGCTGCCTGTGATATTGAGTTACATGACATGACTAGGTCCTTGATGAGACACATGTAAATAAACCAGACATGAACTGGTGGGTGGTTTCAACCCCTTTGAAAAATATTAGTCAGTTGGGATTCCCAATACATGGGCAAACAACAAATGTTCCAAACCACCAACCAGAAGATGATAATAGTCACCATATGATATGTGTCTTATAACCGTTCATCATCATTCATCTGGGTAAACAATAACTTATAATAACTTATAATAATTCACAAACCTGAAAAAAGTCGACTATTTCGAGACACAGTTCTTACCCCAATCCAAATGCCATCATTCCAGGGTTCGGTCGCAGTGAGGTCGTTGTAAACCCAGATTCATGGGACTTCACGATTGTTACAACAGGTTACAACCATCACTATAGCTGGCAATGTGGAATTCACCCAATTTCGCTCCCCCCGGGCACATGGATGCCCATGGTTTACAGTTCATGAATCGGATAATCGTAGTGAAGTTCGTAAATTGATGGTACTTGCTTGATAATCCAGAAACTATCCCTGGTAAAACATAACTAGATATAGCAATCTAATTATACATAACAATATAACAGCTATAAGATATGTAGGTACGTGGATCATAATTTCGTTATTGACCATCTACATAAAATCATTTGGATCATTTTTGAAGCTTTAATCTTCAGGGTCTCGGTGGCTTTAGGATGGTTTTTTTGGGGTCCTATTAAAACCTATTATCCCCTTGCCCTATCGCCACGGACATGTGGATGGAGTTTCCCCCAGGATGGATTAAGCTGATCTGGTGGTAGACCTACCCCTCTGAAAAATGATGGACTTAGTCAGTTGGGATGATGACATTCCCAATTAATATGGAAAGTCATAAAATTCATGTTCCAAACCACCAACCAGATATATAATGTTAATTATAATGTTATATATATATATACGTACAACAAAAAAAATAGTCAAATGGGAGTCTTATTCCCAATATATATATATATATAATATATATATATGGAAAGTCATAAAATTCATGTTCCAAACCACCAGCCAGCTGATAAAATCTGATAAAGCCATAACGCTCGTCTTAGGACGACACGCAAGACACTTCCGGTGGCGGCTTTGTCCACATGGCGCGGCGCCAACCGATCCGTAGAAATACGCCAACCGATCTTGGAAGCGATTCACCAGCCATATGATCAATGGGAATTTCAGGATCCTAAAATGGAGGTACTGTACCATATAAGACCATATTTTCTGGGGATATTCCCTTACATAGGCCTTACATAGGCCTTATATATGGTAGGTACCTCCAATCGAGGATCCTGAAATGGCCATTGATATGGTGATGGCTTTTATACATGTGAAAAAACACAGTCATTGGTGGTGATTTTGACGACTTGGGGATGGTTTATGGCACTGGGTTTATACCACATTCATATGTTCCTGTTGTTGAGGGTCGTTTTGAGTTTTTTTTTAAATATATGTTTTCATCGGTATAACTAAAATTAAGGTCTAGGTATGATCATGTGTTCAGGAATCCCGAATGCTAAAGCTTATGGCTTATAGCATCTGAATTGTGGTTTTCTCAACCAGTTTGGTTGCTCAAAAGAAAATGGCAAGGTGAAGTACTGTAATTGATTGACGTACTCAACCATCTATGTACACTTTGAGGGACTCTATTTTTTGATCATGGTAAGTTGTTTGTTGGTCAGTTGAATCTACAATCCGGCATCCACCAGAATTTAGGGTCCACAAATCAAGGTGCTGTGATTTGCGCCAGCAGAGCCATAGATTACAGAATGTCTTATGACCGATTTGCTGACTACAGAAATCTTTTTGGTGCACTTCAGACATTCAAGCGGAATATGGTTGAAACAAATAATAAAGCATCATCAAAGCACGCATCTAAACAACTTGGCAAACTTGACCTGTGATTGCACAGCTGAAATTCTGAGCTCACGGAGGTTTGCCCCAGTGTGTGGGGACACACACATGCATGATGATACATGATTGCTTCTCCGAAAAGACCATCAACTAGTGGATCTTGGGTAGCCTCAAAACGGGATGGTTTAGAATAATGGTTGCAAAATCCAATTCCATAAACAGTGCAGTCATAAACCATCCCAGCAGCCAGAAAAGATCTCATAGTAAGAATTACACACCTTAGACCCACTTTCATAAACACCACCTAAGAAATTCTTATTGGGTTTACCACATTACCCAGCCGATCACAAGCGAATCTGTGGGCCGACTTGTCGCAGTCTCCCCGTTGGAACCATGCTTTTCCCGTCGCAGCAATCAATCATCCGAATACGTTTCTGGCGGGTCGACTTGTCAAGGTATCACCCCCAAAGACACCAGATATCATGGGAAAGGCAAACCCGACATAGTCATCATAGTGGTTCTTGAATCTCAGGGACACTTTACAGACTACCCATGATTGGGTTCGTAAAACTCTGGTTTCCTCCATGTCTTTCCCTACGGCCCCGCTATAGCTATATAAGGATCCTCCTATTAATCTTCGTAGGCTATCCCATGACTTTAACTCTATTTCTCACCCACACTAACCACACTGATGACACTATAATTACACTAACCACGCTTAGCCGTTAGGATTAGCATGGATTAGCGAAGAAAAAACTCAGCAAACCACAGGATCAACACGGCTCATGGCGTTGCTCAACTCGCAACTCACGAGTTGGAAGCCTCTTCAGGGCTCCCAGCCTGGCCGATTGAAAATCACTTTAGGTTTCAGAAATCATCGAAGCGACTGGTCCATTTATTCCATGTTATTCCATAGCTTCATTACGAGAGGGGCAAAGGTAAAATCATAGTTTTTAGTCATGAACTTCCCTGTCGCACGGCTGGGATTCACCCTAACAAAGGATGGGTTGCAACCCTGTTAAAAGTATCACACGTTTGGGCAACTTGCTAAATCTATAGGGGTAAATTGCTGCTATATGGTGATTTTCGGCTTCCGGCTTCTGCCGAAAATTCTTGGATGGACCATCGCACTTCTACCCCCAGAATGGGACGTGTCTTGGCTGTCCAGCCCTAGGTTTGGGGTTTAAATTTGCACACACCCAAAGTGGTCAATCTCAACCCTCTGTTTGCTGATGACCGTGTAATTATTCCCCTGGGTGGATTGAAACCCGCAAACATCGGCCGTAGCAATACGGCAACCGATGTTTCAGCTGGTGTTGTTCATAGTATGTTGAATCCATCTTGATTTGGGCGTTATTTGGCTTTGAGTAAAAACCCTGGTACCTTATAGGTACCCCGAAACAGCTGGTTCATAGATGTTTATGTTTTTACAAATATGGTAGTAATAGGTTTTGACCCATCCCCATGTCTTGGGTTTTCTAAAATAGGGCTACCCCAGTTCTGATGGATTTTCCATGAAATAAACCCTCCAGCTATTGAGGTACCCGATACACCAGCGTCCGGGCCTCACATCTTTCACATCAAGACCTGCCATCGTGCAAAAGATTGGAGCTGGACACCATTCGGAGAGTTGAAACATGTTGGTCTGTCTAGAAATGGGAGAGATACCGTTTCAAATGACCATATGTTATAGGAAAAGTATAGACAAATTGAGGTTCTCAGCATTTCTCAACTGTCAAACTTGGGGGTAGGGTTTCACGAGTTTCCCCTGATTTTTTTTCAGACAAACCCATCCGCCAAACCTGAAAACCCTAACGTTTTCAAACATGATACAGTTTTCCAACAGCATCATTTATGGTTTTCGGTGCTTTCTATGGTCGCTTTTTTTGTCTTTGGAGTCTCAGAAAATCACAGCAATGGTCCCCTTTCTGGGTCAATCACTTCCCCAATGGGTCCCATTGCAGGATCCCAAGAATGGTCCAATGGTCAGGTCTCATTGCGATTTCATCCCCGGATCATCCACCAAGGGAAATCTGGGTGATATCGGCGCCAAGATGATACCAAGGACGATATCGATTTCGCATTCTTTTTGGATTGCTGACTTCAAGCAAGAAACAACACGAACATATGTATATATATAATATGGAGTTATTTGAACAGGTACTCCAAAGCTTGATGTTTTTTCCCTAAAGAAAAACACTATACAACATGACACACTGATATCAACAACATGGACAAACTGATATCAACAACATGGATACAGCAGCCCATCTAGGCCTCCATTGACTTGCAGGGCTCTGTCGAACCGGTTCAATTTCCTTAGGACCCGCAGTAGGCAGCATGTGAAATCTGTTGTTTTTCTTCAGGGTTTATAAGGACTTATCAACCAGCAACATCCACTGGTAAGGGCGAGCATGATCGAGTGCTGTTGTGTCATAGGAGTCATGAGTTCTTCACCTTTTTATCATTCTTGTCATCAGCCGACCGCAGGAAACATTGATAGGGATTCCTCTAATGCAGTTATATTCCCCAATATACCCTCTGGTAAACATACAAAAAGCTATGGAAAATCACAATGTTCAATGGGTACAGTATATAAATCCACTATAAATGGCCATTTTCAATAGCAAACTGTTAGTTTACCAGAGGGTATGGTTACTGCAGCAAGTTCTCGGACGTCCATGTTCATTTGGCGTTCAAAGTAAGTAGGTACCGATCCCCTGTTCCATCATAAGCTTCCCATAGACTTGCATAGACTTGGCATGTGGTATGGGGGTATGGGATCCCTAAAGATTCCTTGGGTTCAAGGGATTTCAAGGGGCACCTCCAGCTATAAGTGCTGTGTTTGAAAACCCATTCAACTGGAGATACAGTATATCCATAAATCCAGCATTTATTGTAGTTCGAAACCAATCAGAAAGCTATCAAAACTATCATCATTGATGTGTGTAATATAAATATATCATAGGGAATAATGAATAATGAAATAATGAAATAATAATGATAGATAAATTGATGATCAATGTAATATTCATTGATATAACTCATCATTAGTGTAATATTTCATTTCCCTCTTTTGATGTTTTGATTCCCATTTCCCCTCAGGCTGTCACCACTCGCCGGAGTGGAGATGGAGATCGACCGAAGCGGGATGTTCCTGGGGGATTCGGACAAACCTTGATGGAAAATCACCAATTCTGATAGCTAACGAAATGGCTAAATCATGGTTACAAATGGGCCATGGCGTCCATAGCTATGTAACGAATAGTAAATAAGCCTGGTTAGTAAGTCCGTAAGTCCCCATTTCGTGGCTTATCCAATTTTATAAATAGGTGAGCTATAGCGAGCTAACGTTGCGTCAAAACCAGTTACGATCCATGGGATTATCCCCCCAAGTAGGATCGAACCAATGACTTAGATGCCATCTGGCTGCCATATGTTTGGGATGTTCACATGATTTGACCGCCAAACCATTGGGGGTCGATGGGATATTGGGGGACATATTAGGTGGCATATTAACCACCAACAACAATGGTTTAAAATGTGCCATGGTCAAGTTACACAGGATGTTTGTGAGGCTGGTTCATGAAATTGGTGCCCCAGTTCGTTAGCTAAGTTGGCCTACAAGTGACATGGTTGGGTTTATGGTAGATATGTTTGTTAAACTAGTTAATGGGGGTATAAACCAACTTTCAAACAAGGGGACAAACCCTTGTATCATATTGGCAATGCATTATGTTTCAATGGCTCAATTGTATAATCAATGGCTCAATCCAATCGAACTTTTAACCATGGCACATACAATATACAGAAATCCGGAGAATATATACATATATATATATATATGAAGGTTTCCAACAAAAAGGGGGTATCCCCAAATCATCCGTTACAATACGATTTTCCATTTTACATACACTAACCATCCCTTTTTAAGGGTACCTCCATTTTTGGAAAACCCCCAGGGCTGTGTCAACTCAGCATTTCCTCTTTCAAGATCCCCCAC
This sequence comes from Cladocopium goreaui, assembly GCA_947184155.2. Lineage (NCBI taxonomy): Eukaryota > Dinophyceae > Suessiales > Symbiodiniaceae > Cladocopium > Cladocopium goreaui. The sequence goes on along the minus strand of CAMXCT020001682.1, from coordinate 72,587 downwards.
CTGGATCTGAGAGAAAGGATGTCGCCAGACCGCTCCCCTGGGATCCGGATCAAGCTGGCGCAGGGAATTTTTTGATCATGTTTTTGGGAAACCCATGGGTTTTCCACAGGTACACCACAGGTAAACGCTTACTCCAGGGTCACCACGAAACAAAAAAAACGATGGTTTCACATGGGATATGAGAGTTACTAGTGGGGATTTCTTTTTTGGGAGACAAGTTTCAAGAGATTAATTGGGTATGGTCTTCCATCCCCTAATGGGCATCCTTCTGTTGGCCAATAGAATTCACTATTGGTGATGGTATGACCATCCCTGAATATAGGCACACAATCCAGCTTTGACCATGACACAATATGACACAATATGGGTTTGACTCAAATAGGGTTTAGAACATCGTTCCCTATAAAAATCACCATTTTGAGGGTATGCCCGATTTCCAAACACCCATGTCCAAAAATCCTCTACGAACGGAGAATATAGAACATGTTGGAGAATCATCTATGGACAGGATATAAATGGGGATAAACGAATTTGCCACGTCCCATCATATACACCTCCTATACTTGGGGGTGCAATTGAGGTTGCAGATGGGTACATAACCATATTAGTATATACCATAATATATACCATAATTATAGGGGCCATAACCACAATATATAACATTATATGTATATATATGTATATATATGTAAGTAACCATAGTTATAGGGGTTATATCATGGTTGTATCAGATATAACTTATATCATGTCAAAAATCCATGTCAAAAATCCAACTGAAACATGGGACTGAAGAACTCCCACAGGTCCCCGGGCCGAGTCCAAACCTCGGAGTGCTGGACGTCATACCCTCGGACGTAAACATATCCCCACTGGATGAAATTTGGGATGAAATATGGATTACCCTCTGGTAATTTAACATAGCTATTGAACATGGCCATTGAAATAGTGAGTGTTCCCATTAAAAAATGTGATTTTCCATAGCTTTTTGTATGTTTACCAGAGGGTATAAACCACAGATCCTAAGTGGGATGCAACCAAATCCAAAATGGACAGTCGCAATGGTTGGCTGCCAGGAGATGTTCGCCCTTTCTCAAAGGAAGCATCACTGTGTCCATATCAAATCGATCTACACCTCATCAACAACCAGAAATACAGGAAATACCGTCCAGTATCCTCTAGTTATTCAGGGTAGCTCTGGAAAATGGTCCATTTATTCCATTTATTATCTGATAAACAGATATAAACAGATATAAAAAGGAAGTAAGTTCATGTAAGTTCATCTGGTTGGTGGTATACCTACCCCTCTGAAAAATATGAGTTCGTCAGTTGGGGTTACGACATTCCCAATAGATGGATCAATAAAATTCATGTTCCAGTCACCACCAACCAGTGATTATTAACCATTAACCATCATTAACCACTATAAAAATGGTATATAATCCCATGAAATAAAGATGATTATCCCATTAATCAAAAAAAAAAGTTAGAAGTGATAAAGTCCTGGAAAATCACCATTTTTCAAAGGTAATCCATCTATTTCGATTAGGGAAAGCATCATCCTGCTGGTTCCAGCCCGCCCTCCAGCCCGCCCTCCAGCCCTTGGGGACCCTTGGGGCGGCCTGGGACCCTTGGAATCGTTGGAATCCTGGCGAAATGGAGATCTTGGAGGTCATAGATCGAAACATGGATGGCTTGAAATAGATGTATATATAATATATTATATATACATATTATATATATAGATACATATTATATATATACTATATATTTATATAATATGTATATATATATATAATATGTATATATATATATAATATGTATATATATATAATATGTATATATATATATATAATATGTATATATATATATAATATGTATTTTTTGTAATATGTATTTTTTGTAATATATATAATACGTATATATAATATTATATAATATATATATATATTATGTATATATTCTATTTATATATATACGTATTATACATTATATATATATTTATTATGTATATATTATATATATACGTATTATACATATTATATATATATTATAATACATATATATATAATATGTATATCATATAATATTAATATATCTAAGAAAACATGGATGGGTTGAAACGGAGATTTGAGATGGCTTTTTTTGTCACATGATTCACCAAAAAAAACATGAAAATCCAAAGATGTCGCTGTTGGATTCGACTGGTGCAGGGGGGATACCCTCTATGGATATGACTGGGGGACGGCTCCATCATTGATGTCCTCCGGAAAACATCGATGGCCTAGTGACCATTTTTGGAGTCAAGCAAGTAAGCAAGATAATACAAAAGGCAACACCCGGCCACCCGGTGATGATGAGATATAATATAACCAGTCAATAAAACGTAAGAAACAGGAGACACCATTTACCTTCATTACCTGGAATGGTTCTGGAAAGAGGAGGGATGTTTTCATCATCAAGCAACCCGTGGGAAAGTCTTTGTTGCAAGACATGCATGAAAATAAAGCATTCCTCAACAAGATCTGGGCAATGATAAGTCACCATTCCCCCCAAAACAATTGTCATTATTGAGTTCACTCAGTTGACTCAGTGTGAGTTGAGTAGCGCAACTGTTACAAAGCAACGCGTGGCGAGATCGTTTCAAGTCGCTAGACACCTTACCCAAATCACAAGTTGTTGATTTGACATGGTTTGCCAATAGAAATGATCAACATCTGTGGACTGCAGAAACTTCCTGTCTGACCCATACTCATACTCGATCATAAGATCTACTAACATCTACTACTTCTATCTCATGATTTGGGTACGTATACTCCATTGTCTGTTGCTTGCAAATCATAATCTGGAATTGCAAGAAAACGACTTAACAAGGACCTTTTCAGGAAAAGCCACAGAGTGTGTCGGGAAAGAAAGCTGGATCCACATGTTTCAGACTTAATTTGCGTTCCCCATTTTTGTTTGTTTAAACTGTTGAAACCCCCATGTTTCATGATTGAGAGACCATAGAATACCTATTTCCCATGAAGAACCTACGGCACGCCAGTGGGGTCCTCGCAAGCGGCTCCCGAATCATCCGGGGTGAGGTGAACCTGCGATTCGGAACCGGCGCCCAGAGGTTGGAAGTGGTTTGTACAGGATGGGGCCCGCGTTCGATAGCCAAGTTGCCTTATAAGTGTGGCTTAACATTGCTGAATTCTATGCTTTATGGTAGATATAACTATAGTTAATGGGGTTTATAAACCAACTTGTAACTAGGGGGCACCATCCTGTAGCCCCTTTAAGTATATAGGGTATGGGGGGTTCCTACAATGGGAAACCCCCAAATAGCTGAAAATTGTTTATTTCATGGAATTCCCATATAAAAATGGATGATGACTGAGGGTACCATGGATTGGAAACCTCCAAATAAAAATATGGTCCGGTTGTAAACCACTGACAAGCTGGAATGCACCCCTAAGCATGTCTCTGGTTCCAGTGCCACAGTGAAACATCATCCCTATGTGTTAATGGTGGTTTCAATGCCTCTAGTTACATGCTCGGCATTGGGGATCATCAAAAAAAGGTTGACAGAAACAGGAATCGACCAATAGAATGGCATTACTCTACCCAGTACCCTCTGGTAAACTAACATAACTTGCGAACTGGAATTCATCACAATGTTTAAGTTCGGTAAATCATCTATAAATGGCAATCTTCAATATGAAACTGTCAGTCATTACCAGAGGGTAAATGTTGGGATGGAAATGGATGAAGCACTATTTCTTTGTGAAAAACAGCCAAAATTGAAGGATTTTGCCAGCGAACCTACTAAGATTGTGGGGTAGGAAACAACAATGATGGGCGTCAAACAAGCAAATTAGAGGATTTAACAATTTATATATCGTAATCAAACATGGCGTGGTGCAAATCCATTCTTATGATATCATTCTTGTGAAAGTTGTGGCTTACCTGCATCTTTTGATGTTTGACTTTCAATTCATATTATCCGATTATGCCTGTTATATTAATCATTTATTGTTCATTACATATATATCATATATCCCATAATCATATATCATGATGATAGTGAAATATCTCATATCAAATCCATTAACATCATTCATTAATCCCAGTGTTATGGAATATAATACAAGTGTTATATACATATTAACTGTGTTATTCATATATTAATATTGATATAATCATATATAATCCATATAATCCCAGTATTTTATATGATTTATATGTCTTTGTTCATGTCCACTGCCCGGTTCGATGATTGAAACCACCTCCAAGTCCAAGTCATCCCAACGTCGATGCAAAACACGACGTTTTACCACGTCCGCCAGGAATGTGGCTGTTTTTTTCTTGGGAAAAATGGTTATAGTCATATACTAATGGAATATAGTCTAATATAGTCATATATATGATAAACCATTAGTATATAGGGAAATGTTTTTTTCTTGGGAAATCATAGGAAATCATAGGAATATAGTTTATATATCCCTATACTATACATACATCCCTCAATAGTTTTTTCTTGGGAAATCATAGGAATGTAGTGGGGATATAATGAGAATTATAACGGGGATGCAATAGGAATAGACTCGGGATAGGATGAACATTTGGGATAAAACTGGGCATACATGGGGATAAAAGCACGATGATGGGGAGATGAAACCAAGCTCAACGTCCCCATCTCAGCAATGTAGCCAACATCTAGAATCGAGATTTTTCTAGGACTCTAGAATTTGCAAAGATCAGCTGCTTCATCTGACATCTTAAGACCCTAAAGTGAACCAGCCACACGGGCCCCCACCTGCCAAAGTCTGTTCGCCGGGACGCCTTGGGCATTCTGGCTTGCTGGAAGATGTTCCATTTGTAGATGATTTTCCTATAATAATAGCAGTAATAGTGATAATATGATAATATGATGTTATGACTGTTACCCTCCAGTAAACTAACATAACTATGGAAAGTCACCATTGTTAAAAAAAAAAATCTATAATTTGGTCGGGTTGGAGCAACCGAGCAACCCCAAAAAAAATGTGGGTTAAGCCCCAAGGGTTTCGATAAGGTGGGTAGTTTAACTATGTAGTTACCCTTTGGTAAACTAATATAGCGAACTGGAAAATCACCATTTTTAATGGGTAAATCCACTATAAATGGCCATTGTCAATAGCAAACTGTTTGTTTACCAGAGGGTATAGGGGGAAGGTTTGCTCCATGAAAGTCTCGTTTGTCCCCCCAGAATCATCATCCAAAATAGCACGGAACCATGGTGAAACATCTCAGATAAACAACCATTCGAAGATCCCCATTTAATCATATGCGCTGCTCACATTCCCATCAAGCTGACACCTGCCGCAAATAGGTGTGTATATATATATATATGCATATTGTTCATTATAGTTCTATACATATGTATAATCATTATTACTATCATGGCAGTAATATTCTGTTTATGTGTATACCTGGTAAACCGTAAGTATACAAAAGTTTAGTCATTTCACGAAAAACAATGTTTTTTTCAAACAATGCCTCTTTGGGTAGACAACTGCACAAAAAATACTTGTTACTGATTTTTTTAATATTGATGGAATTGTGTCATATAAGTATGCGTGATGAGGTGTTTGGTCAGGAATTTACGTGTTTTCACTGAAAATCAGCCCATGCCTAAAATTATGCATAGTTGGGCTTTCTAGGTAGTCATTGTCATTATTTCATGTATTTATTCATTTTTGTATCATTCCATATCGTTCCTATTACAACAACATAATAACATATTAATGTAAATGGTGTAAAACCCTATGGTTTGCTGCTGAGTTTTCTTATCTCCACGAGTTATCTCTTCATCTGGGCTTCGGCACCGGGGTGGACGTGGAACCACGGCGAGACTCGGGGCTCCTGAAAAATGGCAGAGGCACCCAGGTGCTGGGCTTTGGTCTTTCTACAAGGGCGGGTCCCATAGTTATAACTTCAAGCCATCTAACTACAGTCATATGATGGTATATGATGTTATATGATGTTCTATGATGTTTTATGATGTTATATGATGTTATATGATGTTATATGATGTTATATGTACGGGTACCATAAACCATATAGATTTGATCTAGTTTGAAGCAACTTAGCTATCTATGAGGGGCCCACTACCCCCATCCATGACCAACCAGACCCCCTGGCCTCAACATTCGTGCTTCATGTCTTCGCACCACGCTGTCCATTCCCTGACGGACTCAGCGGTGACGACGGCTGGGGGATTGTAAGCAAGAAATATCCCAAATGGGGGTGATCTTCCGGTAGTCAACCATGATCAAACATGGCAAGCTAGGAAATCAACTATAAATATCTATAAATCCCCTATCAATGGGCATTTAGATTGGAAAGTCATCTGCAAATTTTAGATTTTCCAGCAAGCCATGTTTGATTTCCGATTAATTCACCCCAAGCCCAAAACTGTATATTTAGATAGCACCTACCTGCAAGAATAGGAAAATAGAGCCTTTAAAAAATACTGCACGGATAGATGGATGGATGGATGGATGGATGGATGGATGGATAGATAGATAGATACATACATAGAAATCCACCCAAAAAAGAAGCAGACAAATAACATTGTGACAAATCATGTTTCTTTCTTTTTGGGTGTTATTCTAGCTGATTTAGTCGATATTTAAACTAGCAATGAGTAGAAATGTGGTTTCAACATGTTTCAACATGTTTCAACATACCCAAAATTCAAAAGGCTGGTTGGTTTGAACATGTTTGAACGGCGAATTACTAGGCGTGACCACGAGCCGCGGACACCATGGATATGGTTTTCCTAGACCGAGACCTTCACAGATTCGGTGAATCACTTGGCGAGATCTTCAGATTCACCAATTCTGGTGGTGCAATAACCATCTTGAAAAATATGAGTTCGTCAATGGGAAGTATTATCCCATATATGAAATGGACAATTCCAAAAATATTTGAAACCACCAAGCAGAATTCCTTTTTTTTCCACAGGAAGTTTTGCATATAGCCAGGTTTGAACATGTTTGAGCATGTTTGAACCCCCGAGCCATCAGTTTGATCTGCCTGAGCCAAGTACTTGTGCTTTGCAAGTTCTCCTTAGTGGCGCCGAGGTAGGATCTATGGCAGATGCCGTGCCTACAAAGCACTTAGGGCCTTTAAGACTTAAGAAAATATCTATATGTGGAAATTATGATCATAACCCCTCTTGAAATAGATTCTTAAGCATCAAGAGCGTGTTGGAAGGTACTTGAAGAAGTCAAGAGCGTAGCAGCAAGAGCGTGCTGGAAGGTACATGAAGAAGTGAAGAGTGTAGCATCAAGAGCGTGTTGGAAGGCACTTGAAGAAGTCAAGAGCGTAGCATCAACAGCGTGTTGGAAGGTACTTGAAGAAATCAAGAGCGTAGCAGCAAGAGCATGTTGGAAGGTACTTCAAGAAGTGAAGAGCATAGCAGCAAGAGCGCGTTGGCAGGTACTTGAAGAAATCAAGAGCGTACCAGCAAGAGCGTGTTGGAAAGTACTTGAAGAAGTGAAGAGTGTAGCATCAAGAGCCTGTTAGAAGCAGTGTGAACAAGACGTTATTACCCACCACACCCCACCCCACCCCACAAGAAGTGAAGAGCGTAGCAGCAAGAGCATGTTAGAAGCAGTGTGAACGAGACGTTATTACCCACCACACCCCACCCAACCCCACCCAACAGGCACGAAAGCACACGAAAGCTGGCGGCAGTCTAAAAGCCGCCCAGCCAAAATCACATGAAACTCGATTAAAATCCCATGAATCTATTAAAAACCTATTAAACTCCATTAAAATCCCATATAACTCCATTGAAATCCCATTGAAATCCCATGAAACTCCATTGAAATCCCATGAAACTCCATTCAAATCACATGAAACTGCATTGAAATCCCGTGAAACTCCTATAAAATCTGAAGCCGGGTCAAACAAAGCCAGAAACCCTGCTTTTTTTTTTTTAGCCAAGGGTCGGGTCAGCTCTTTGGTATCCGCCAGCATGGCATCCATGCGCCTGGAATCACCATGGTATCCATCAAACTTTAATTCACTGGATTGGTTTAAGGGAAATCTACAGGAAACCATGGTTTTTACCAACAAATATAGGGCTTTCCTGTAAATTGTCCCATCATCCAATTCTATGATTAATGGATTTTTAAGTTTATCTAATCAGGTGCTTAGCAGGGAATGGGTGGGAATGGGGGTTGCTGGGATGATTCTTACTAGTGATTATGGATCATTCCCTCATTCCCTACTAAGCACTAGTAAGTAATGTTAAACATTATAATTATTCCCATTATATATCCCCATTATATATCCCCAATATATATATCCCCAATATTTATATATATATATATATATGTGTATCCCCAAATTGATGTTGATGGGATGTTAATGGGAGTTTCATGGAAGTTTAAAGCGATTGAAAATGGGATGTTGGCGGGATTTCATAGGAATTCATGGGATGCACTGTTATGGGATGAACATTGATTGAGTATGATTAAATGCTACTTAATAGCATTTGCCCATTTTTGTGGGATGCTTCCATGGTGAAATCGTGATGATGAACATGTCAATGTTTGGTAATGATGTTACTGATGCTGATGATGAAAATCTAAAGGTTGATTAATTTATGATGTTAATGATGATGAAGATGAATTAATGGATAACGATCAAAGGTTGATGAAAATCCAGCAAAACTCATTTGCCATCAATTGTTTCATGTGGTTAATGATGAACATGTGATGAACATGTAAATGATTTTTGTGTCATTTGTTTCACAAATAATCTGATCGATTGAACACTATGTTGCCAACATTTAACAATCCAAAATAGGGTCGTTTTTCATATGTTCATATGGAAACATGGGAATATTCAAGGAACCAGCATGAGGCGGATATCATGAGGAGATTACAAAGAGATTTCATAGAATTTCAGCCATCAAACATGGTGATTTCATCGTGATTTCACCAGTGGTTTCATCGTGATGTCACTTCAGAATATTGGGGATGTTACCTGTGAAAATTGGAAAAGAAATGCAAAATTACCAATCAGCCAATCAGCTAAACAAGTCGGGTCCAAGAAGTTTAATAAACCATTCCAGGTGTGCTCTGAAGATTACATACAATATCTCAAACATGGTGTCAGAAGAGGGAGTCCACTACGGTTACCACCATCTAACTTTAAAGCAAAAATCGCACAGTGGGATTTTCCCTCGTAAGCATGATAAATCAAGAAATGAAACCAGGATGCTAGCCAGGCAAGGTACCTGAAATTTATACGTTGTTCATCCAGTGGACAGTCCAAATTGATGAGACATGAAAAAAAATATGTATAATTATAGTGTATGATGATGTCTGTATGCCTGACGTGGCTTCATGTTCAACTTTATAACTTTATAATTTATAAGAATTTTGGGACTTCGACATTGGGAGTCCAAACAGAATCACTGGTCAAATGCTTCAGCAATGTGCTCACCATTCTCATACTGAAACATCCTGAAACCATGTTTTTCCTGTTTTACCATGGTTTTATCTACTGTACGCTTACCCTCTAGTAATTTAACATAGTTGAACATGGCCCATGTGTAGATGATGTACCTAAAAAAAAACACATAGTTATGTTAACTTATCAGAACGTATCTAGATTCCCTGCAAAACTTCATTGTTGGCTAGCTAACTAGGCTAAAATGGAAGCCATAATAAAACCGAGGTTGAACCCAGAAACCAATGCATATTACAATATGCAGTGTAACAGTTTGGTGGGTCTCAAGTGGGTCCACGAATTTCAAAAAGAATTGCTATCTAGAGACCATAACATCCCAACTAAAACGGGTATGATGTCTGTATGCATATGTATGTGTGTGTATGACATCCTATTCAAATTCAATATTAAGCGTTTGGAAGCAACATCTTTCTGCTGTGGCAAATAAACATATCCAAATGTCTTTTGGGTACCCAGTGGTAAAGAATACGTAGGCGCCTCAAACCATCTCTGCAACGTCTTTCGCTGTCCTCAGTCGCCGGCAAGGCTAAAGAGTAATCATGTCGTCTAATGTGGTAAGGCCAAATAATGTGTCCTTTTGTTGCATGTTGGGGTGGTTGAGTACCCCGAAGAAGGGCAAGATCGGGTAAATGGGCTAGGGTTTGTTATTGGTTTTACCACTTTATGCATCTATCTACACCTGCATATTTCATCATATTTCATGTATGTAAAACAATCTCACATTTTCGCACTCATCTCACCTGGTTGGTGGTTTTAACCATCTTGAAAAATATTAGTCAATGGGAAGGATTATCCCATATAGTATGGAAAATAAAAAATGTTCCAAACCACCAACCAGTCACTATATACAAGACACATATGTGTAGTATACACAGCACCCAGGCTTGACAGCTTCTTTTCGGGTCGCTGAGGTCAGAGGAAAAAAAACGCACAAAAAACACGGATTTACCATGCAGAGAATTATCGTTTTATTGGAGGATTTTCCAACCAACTATAGTATACTAGTTATATGAATGTTATATGGATATCTCAATTGTCTCTCAACTTGTAGGCATATTCGAAAGTCCAAATTGTTGGTGATCGTACCAGTATTTGCCACTATTTACCAAGTAAATCTATCCAACACAAATACGTAGGTGATCGGCAAAAGCATTGTGCTTGTGACAAATTAGGTGCAGTAATTAACTACCCAAGTTCCATCGGCAAAAAATGGCTATTGCAGCATTGGAGAATCAGGGAGGTTATGCAGCTGTGAAATTGGCAGGGCATGTTTCCATTATTGGGTCGGATGAGCCACGTATAGATGCGTCATCTACTAATGCCCTTGCCATTGTTCCTGTGATGGTTGTCTACATCCTGAATTATTGTTTCTACTTCCCCAGGGTTCTAACTTGATCCACTTGGTTGCTGGCTATTTCAACAAAACTATAAGAATACCAATAAGAAAGAAATCATCACAATAGTACTACTACTAATAATAATATGATACTATGTCAATTTTGATTATAAAACAATATGTTTCATAAATGTTTGTAATCATAATAGTCGGTCTATTAATTACTACTTTTATTTTGGTCTATTATTATTGATTATCGAACATGATTATGATGACTATTATAGTCATTGATGATAAATTACATTGTTTTTTTAAAAAAACCAATACTTGGTCATCTATTACCTATTATTCACGGATGACTGCATTCAATATACGACTGTCATCAATGGAGCCTTCTTCATAATCATGGAGGTGTAGTTTGTATGCGTACACCAATGAATTACAATTGATTATAAATATACCCCGTTTAGTTCGTTGATTTACCTATTCAAAATGGTGATTGTCTATAGCTATGCTAGTTTACCAGAGGGTAAACAACTATGATAAATTAATTCACAACGTTTCCGCTGAGACCGACCAAAACCGCTGAGGCTTTCACGGAGAGCGCCTCCAACGCAGACTCCTCGGCCATCTTCGCCGCATGCGCCTACAGTTCAACCGATCTGTAGCCTGGAAATGCCAATTTTTAAACCAAGAAAAATTGTGACTTAACGGGAGTTAACCCTGAATTAACGTGAGTTAATGTGAGTTAACAACTCAACAAATGCTGCGATAATGTGAGTTGATCAACAAACATGTGGGTTTAACCACTAAGCATGCTGTCTTGACAACGAAACAAATGTGATTTAAGCACTAGACATGCCAAAAAATATAATGTATATAGTGGAGTTGTGAATATGTACGTATAATACATACATACATATACAAATATATATATATATATATATATATATATGTGTGTATGTACATATACAGATATATATATATATATATGCATATGCATATATATGTATATATGTACATATATATATATATATGTATGTATGTATGTATGTATTAGGTTGCTGTTGAATCATGACTATATAGTTGTAACAAAACCTACAATGTGTATATATATATATATATTCGATTGGGACTCAAGCATCAATCATTAATGGGAATCTACAGTCAGTTGAATGGGCTCATAGGTGTGTAAAGGGAGGGCAGCATTGAAAGCTGTGTATTTCACCAGCAAAAAAGGGGGGATATACAGGACATGGGACATGAAAAAATGGCCGTGCCCACCTGGGAAGTGGGTAATGTAATGTAATGTATCTATGTGTACCGTTCACGTGTTTGCCATACAGGTCAACCCTGAATGTGAGGTTTGCGTCGAAATCATGTTTGAGACAAAAAAACATGTCAAGGTGTGTTTCTCAACCCTTCAAGTTGGGCGACAACAGTGTTGTGGCAGGTATAAACAGAAACAACTGCTGCCGTGGTCTCATGGTTCATGCTTCAAGGGGGCTTGGATTTCCCTCCAATCCCATTCTATAGTGGAGCCAAAACAACAAAAAGGAGTTTGACCACAGAAAATGATGTTGACCCACAGAAACGTGGAAAAATCGCACATGACCCGCAGAAACGTGGAAAAATCGCACACGACCCACAGAAACGTGGAAAAATCGCACGAACATTTTCCATTCTGTGACCCGGAAAAAAGATGAGAAGAGGATTCGACCAACAAAATCCTGAAGTAAACTTCACTCTCCACCGGAAAAATGCCACAGTCGGCAGCCAGTTCGGTGTCGTCACCCCTCCTGTGCTCGAGCTGCGTTCATCTCAACTTCCATTTGGGCCTGGGAAAATCTGGGAATTGGCCACGCCACGGCGCACCAAAAACAGACGACCACACTGGTAAACATACAAAAAACTATGGAAAATCACAATTTATAATGGGACAACTCACTATAAATGACCATTTTCCATAGCTATGTTAGTTTATTAGAGGGTACTACACAAAAAGAAAATCCGCCACTTCTTAGTCACTACGTGGATTGATTAGACTTTATTTCGTGCCTTTTCGAAACTCAAAGCTACCCTTTGGACCAGTCCTTTGTTCCTGGGAGTTCCGGGGGCTACCCCGAAGATACGGATTTCCCAATAAGATGATCTTTGTTGGATGATTTTTGGGTCCATAAAACCACCCACATGGAAACACCACCGGATGCCAAATTTGCACAATTCGAGATGTGGAAACGTCCAAAACACCAAATGTTGGTGCACAGTTGGTGGCACCAGGGTCCCCCAGGTCCCCCAACCGTTTTTCGGTGCAATTCCAACTCTGTTGGCCTTTGAAAAAATTGGAAACCAAACCGAAACGTGTCTCGATTGGAAGGGAAAAACATGGAAAAATTATGAAAAATGACTTATGAATCAGAAACGAGAAACTAAATATTACCATGAACCAACGCTGAAACGATTTCAAGTGACAGTTACTACATATTTTGAGCAACAACGGTTAGCATTTGGAAAAACAAAATTGGTCATCCCGATCCTCATCATTCCAATATTTTTTTGCGATCGATGTATTGTTTCCATCAACAAATAGATAAGTGCTGTATAGGCAAAACATGTGAGTAGAGTGTTCGTCCTGAAACGGAATTTATGTAAATTTTATCTTAGTTTTTTATGCCTCCGTTTCGTCCTGTTTTTCATGTTTTTCCTGTCCTCCTGTGTTCACCTCTTCACTGTTTCATGTCACACCGCTCTACATAGAACATGCCGCTGCACAATCAGAACGATTATGTGCATGTGTATTTTCATATGTTCGGCCAAGAAACACATGCATGTCACCCGTAAGTCATCCAATTAGGTCCCAAGGTCCAAGAAAAGTCCCTCACATTCACCTTGCATGTTGTGTTGCCTCTCCCAGCGCCTTGGTTGGGCGACTGGAGGAGAAGTCCCTGCCGGCGCCTCAAAAAGAAAAATGCTAGCAGGCAATGTCAATCCTTGATGGAGACGGGCGAACCATTCCCAAACAATGTCCTGCGGCCACCTAATTTAAAATTTATTTTTGGGTTTGGACACATATCCAATAAATTCGTCGCGCCTTGGATCGCGGGAGGTATGATATTGAAACTTAACCGCCTCATATACAACAATTATGTTGACCCACGATGGTAAGTTACTTAGATAGTAAGATAGTTAGGTAGTTAGATAGCTGATAGTTAGATGGGTAGGAAGATAGATATTAGATAGAGATTTGCAGACCGAAAAACATATGCATATAGGTTTAGATATAGAGATATATAGATTTAGATATAGATATAGATAAATAATGATAACGGTAACTAAAGATAGGTAGACAGATTAAAAAATAGACAGATACATAGCTAGATAGAAAAATAGATAGAAAGAAAGATAGAAACAAAGAAAGAAAGAAAGAAAGAAAAAAAGAAAGACAGATGAGATGAGATGAGATAAGATGAGAAGAGATGAGATGAGATAAGAGAAGAGAGGATAAGATAGATCGACAGATAGATAGATAGATAGATAGAAAGATAGATAGAAAGATAGAAAAATAGAGAAATATAGATAGATAGATACATAGAAAGAAAGATAGATAGATAGAAAGATTAGATAGAGTAGATGAGACACCAGCGCGTCGCGCCATGGCTGACCTTTGTGCTGACGCTGATCTTTGCTCAAGGAACAAGGCTCCCCGCCACAGTTTCCAAACCACCTAGTGCTCCACACAAGCATGTTCTATTTTGCATCAGTGCCAAATCTACTCAACGAAGTGTTGCTCAAGGAGGGCATGGCAAGTTTGACTGTAAGGAAAGCGTTAGAGTCTGCGCGCCCATGTTCAATCAAGATGGTGGAGGGTGCAAACGGGCGCTGTTCTTTCAATAGCTGCCGAAACCGACACATTCTTGTGTTAGCCAGTTGGAAATGGGAGCCACAAAGGGGTTGGCGGCGACGCTCATGTCTTGAAGCACCTTGGTGCTTCCTTTGGATTGTGGCACCCTGATATTTGTCAGATGCAATTGCTGCAATTTGCTATGGTGCAGCTCGAACTCATGTGGGCCAAGCACAGTCACTCCATGGCACGAGTACATCCATAACAACTATGTATATTTATATATATATATACATAGGAGAAGTGTCCCTACATACCTATACTCACAGTCGATATACACAGCTGCATATCCATAATATACCGTTGCCTGGTCATTCTCAGCCAGGAATTTTCGGTGCGTACAAAGGTACGATTGAGTAGGGTACTAGCTGGGAGGACAATTGATAGAAACGAGTACAGAAAAGTAAGAAAAATGCAAGGCAGTAAACTGACTTGTTTATATACTTCGAGTGATCCCCACCGTGGCAACTTACTTACAATTCCTATTTTCGGACATCCCTCTGGAAGTATATGTGGCGTGTATTTTCTAACATTCTATTTTCGCATTCTACCTGACATTCTATTCTGGTATTCTATCTATAGAATCTATCCTGACATCCTATATATCTGGCATCCTGTCTGGCACCTATTCTGGCATTCTACCTGGCATCTATACTGACATTCTATTCTGCTCTTCTATCTGGCATTCGTGCTGGCATTCTTTCTGGCATCTATTCTGGCATTCATTCTGTCATCTATTCTGGCATTCATTTTAGCAATCTTTCTGGTTATGATGTTGAGATGTTGCTATTTCTATTCGTTCTATAAATATTTATTTTTTGGAAAAATAAGAAAAATAGGATTCAGAAATAGGAAACAAATAGGGTTCCAAAACTCAAATAAGAAAAAAAAGGACTGCCAAACCAAGATGAACCACAGCTTCACATTTGGGAACAACACCAACACAAAACACAAGCAGAGCCTTCCACATTTTATGAGGAATGTCACTGTGGATATATGTGGGTCCACTGCCAACCTGCGTATGGTGTTGCATCTATACATGTAAATGTTTGGATATGTCCCATGCGTGTATGTAAGTAATTGCAATTGCTGCTGCTGCGTTCGCAATTGGAAAAGGAAAGGAGCCGAAAGCAGACATTGAATCTTGAAGGCACCACCTGCTTGGGGGAGCTGGCTAAACGATTGAAAGAATGAGCCAATAACTTGTGAACTGCGTGACGTTCGGCGCGTCCCAAATTCAGCAATAAGCGTGGCGCTCCCACACCCCTTTCCTCCTCCCCCCCGCTTCCTCCCCCTCCTCTCCCCACCCCTATTTTTTCTTATGTTTTTCCTATTTTTCCCTATTTTTGAATTCTATGTTTTTCCTAATTTTCTAAAGATGGGCTAGCTAGTTTTTCCTATTTTCCTATTTTTTTCGAAGTTTTTTACGTTTTTTGACGGTTTTGGGAGCCGAATTCAAAAGAAGGAAAAAAAGGAAAAAAATAGGAACAAAAAAGAGAAAACAAAAATTAGTATGGTGCTGGAAGCAGATGTTCAGAAATAGGAAAAAATAGGAAAAATTAGGAAAAACGGATTCAAAAATAGGAAAAAAATAGGGTCCAAAAATGCAAATAGGAATAAAATTGGAAAAAATAGGAAAACAAATATACTGGGAAGTGCTTTGTAGTCCTGTGTCAAGTCTGTTTTTATGTCCTATTTTTTCCCTATTTTTGATTCCTATTTTCCTATTTTTCCCTAAAATAAATATTTTCAACTTTTGTAGAAATAGGAGAAAACTTTGCATCATAACTTTCTGGCATTCTCTCTGACGTTCTATTCTCGCATTCAGTCTGGCATCTATTCTGCAATACTCTCCGACATGGGCACTGCCGTACCGCAAGCGCCAGTGCTCATTAAGATCTCGCGCTCGCAGTTGAAGACCCACAGTGCCCGCTGATATCTGGAGCTCGCAGTTGAGGTCCGGCAGTGCCCACTGAGATCTGGAGCTCGCAGTTGAGGTCCGGCAGTGCCCACTGAGATCTGAGGTCCGGCTGAGGTCCGGCAGTGCCCACTGAGATCTGAGGTCCGGCAGTGCCCACTGAGATCTGGAGCTCGCAGTTGAGGTCCGGCAGTGCCCACTGTGATCTGGAGTTCGCAGTGGAGGTCCGGAAGTGCGAACCGGATCTGCAGTTCACTGTTGGGGGAAGGAGGAAGGAGAAAGGATGAAGGAGGACATAACTCTGATAAAATCTAGAGACCCTGTTTTTTTATGTTTTCTATGTGTGTCTATTTTCCTGTGGTGTCCTATATATATACGTTCTTTTGTTTTATCACGTTTTTGCCGTATTCTTGAACCCGTGTCTCTTTAAGTGTGTTTATTTCATTGTTTTAAAGACAATCCGAAACCTACTGTTGTTTTGAATGCTTGAATATATATATATATATATAATTAAATATCTATATACACATATATGTACATGTATATATATATATATAATCCTATATATATATATACACGTTTGCTTATGTGTCCTCAGGTGTTCATATGCTTGGTAGTTTTTTCATGTTGTTGTCCTGTTTTCATATTATGTTTCTCTCATGTTTTACCTGCATTTATCCTTGCCTGACCGGGTGCCTCAAGCTCATGAGCGAAGGTACATCTCATGTTCACAAGAGGGAGGAGGAGAAAGAAAAAGAGAAAGAGAAAGAGAAGAGAGAGAGAGAGAGAGAAAGAGAAAGAGAAAGAGAAGAGAGAGAGAGAGAGAGAGAGAGAGAGAAAAGAGAAGAGAAAGAGAAAGAGAAGAGAAAGAGAAAGAGAGAGAGAAAGAGAAAGAGAAAGAGAAAGAGAAAGAGAAGAGAGAGAGGGAGAGAGGGAGAGCATCATTGGAGATATTACCCGTTGGGAAACCTGTTGTAAGGTTGGAGAGGAACGAATATGCTGTCCAGATATCAAGGACATAAAGCTGACAGTCCTATCGTCATTATGGGTTTTGAAGCAAGCCATCTTCAATCTTCACCTCTGGATTTGACAAAAACCAAAGACAGGCTTTCAATCTTTAGATTTCTGTTCATTTCAGTTTTCAGATACCCTCCAGTAATAAACCATGGCAATGGAAATTCCACCATTTGTCAATTATGTTCCCATTGCAGTAAAGCCTCTACTTGTAATGGATTTCCCATTGCCATGTTTGTTTGCTGGGAGGTATTCATAGAATCAAAGCGACACGATACAAACTCCATTCTATCCTATGGTTTAGGACGTGATTTTCCAAAATCTTTGTTGGGCAAAAAAATATAGTATATATATATGTATATATTATGTATTGAAATTATATTTCATTTACATTATTATAGTATATGTAATATATATTTATATTTAATGATATGATACTATAGTATATTACATTATATCATATTATATTATCTTATGCTATATTATATTAAATTAAATTGAATTATATTATACTGTATCATATTATATCAAATTATATTGTATATTATATATATTAAATAATATATATATATAATATACATATATATATATATATATATTATATATATTATATTAAATATTGAATTATACAGTATTACATTATAAATTATATTAAATTTTAGTATGAAATTAAACTAAAAATACTGTATTTTATATTCATTCTTGGTAAATCCTTAGTTTTGGGGCACATCTACACAGCGAAATCATATTTACATGTGGTTTCACCGTTGTTCTCCACCCGCTTTCAGACACGCCCATGAAAAACTTGCCCCACAATGTACCTATTAATGTTGTTGAAAAAAAAGTGTCCTAGTTGGATTGATGCAAAGGACATGGTTTTTGGGAAACCATGGTTAGACTAGATGTTTTTAGATAATTATTCCAAATTGATTGGGATTCCAGAGATTAGCCTTTTACCTATTCTGGGACCATACTATTTTGCTCCATACTTACTGTTGGTAAAGCCCGCCCGTTATATTCCACAGGTCATATCCCTATCTTTATGCGGGGCATGGTGACCCGGCTCCATGTGAACTACCCCAAACCTAGGTCCCATTCACTTCACTGGTTGGTGGTTTTAACAATCTTGAAACATATTAGGCAACGGGAATGATTATCCCATATATTATGGAACATAAAACATGTTCCAAACCACCAACCAGTGCCCGGTATTTACCACAAAAATCTGAGATGTGAACTGTCCAATTCCCATCAGATCTGTAACTAACTTTAATGCATGAACCTGAGGACCTGAGCCAAGGTCAAGTTGGGATGATTCCCCAACACATATCTTTCTTGGGGCTGCAATTGAGGTTATAATGTGGGTCAAACAATGTCATAAACCATCCCCCAAAACTGCTCAATTTTTAAAGGTGGTATTATTAAACCGCTTCCAGTCATGCTTGGTATATGACATTGCTTTACCATGTTTTACTTACATTAAATGATGTTGTATCACAGTTGTATTGGTGCTAAGTTGGGGTTCGCATAACTCCATTTTCACCATGGTTGTTCTACAGTAGGTGATATATCGAACTAGTCAATCTGGTTCATGGTTTCAACCCCTCTGAAAAATATGAGTTCGTCAGTTGGGATGGTTATTCCCAATATATGGAAAGTCATAAAATTAATGTTACAAACCACCAATCAAATACTCACTGAGTCCTGGAAAACTCTGGTAAACATACAAAAAACTATGGAACATCACCATTTTTCATTGGTAAATCAACTATTTCGACTAGGCCATTTTCAATAGCTTTTTGTATGTTTACCAGAGGGTAAGTTATAACTGGGGGAGCACCACCTTGGATGTGAAAATTTGGGTCTCCATCTCTCAGCTGGCACCTCCTGCGCCCGAGAATCGCCACGCTCACACCTTCAAAACACGGGCTTGGGGCGGCTTCCAGGAACGCGTGGCTTCTGAAAAGGCAAATCGTATAGATTCCGGCATTTTTCCAAAGATAGAGGATATATGGAATAAGAATAGATTATAGATTGGAATAATATATTGGAATATATTGGTTTATGCTTCATTCGAACGCTTAAATTTTCGCGTTCTGTGTCACCCGGAAGTATCATCTCAGGGGCCTCCGTTCTGTGTCACCCAACTTTGGGTGTCATGTCCCGATATTTTGGGCAAATGCATCCATTGTTTTCCGCAACATGTTCAGATTCTTGGTGGGACAGTTATTAGTTCTTAGTTTCAATCCAGATTCAAAGGAAAACATATGTAAAACCTGATTTCAACTAACAAAGACATTCTTGATACGTGTTCAAAAGACAATGTCTTTGGCGCGTTGTTTGTATCAAGGTTCAACGGCCAAAGACATTGTCTTTTGATCGTTGTGGCATGGGATGAGTCATTGGATGGGAAAATCTTCACCAGAAACTTTCGGCTTTTCTTCCATCAAATGTTATCTGATTGGGGGTTCAACCCTAACCTGGTTGGTGTTCGTCAGTTGGGATGATGACATTCCCAATATATGGAAAAATAAAAAATATTTGAAACCACCAACCAGCTAAAGTTTCAATTGAACCAATAAAAATACAATTATCCCATCTCATTACACTAGTGGTTCATAGGCTTCTCTACTATGGGTTATCAACCATGCTATTTTAAATGGCTCAATGAAAAACCAATCCAAACATTGGCTACGCCGGCTACGCGAATCGCTAGCGAGAGACTGGAGTTGTAGTTCCAACTCCAAGGTGCGCTGCCTTTCGCAATGAGGTGAGCTGAAGATGCGGGGCAATAACAAAATCACTATGAAGTAAATATGTTAATAGAAAATAATATATATATATTGAAATTAATAGATATTAACAAATATTAATCGGAATTCATAGATATGAATAGAAAACAATAGATATTAGAAGATATGATTGGGGAATATTTAACTGGGATTCAACTCTAATACTATGTATACTGTATACGTAAACATAGAATACACAGTTCAATAAAATCAACTATTGGACTTATCCAATGTAGTTATATATGATACAATATGTTATCTATACATATAGTATCTATGAACATATCCATGTGATTCTACTGGAATTTAAGCATCAACTATTATATGTTCATAGATATGTTGTTGGGAGGTCAATTCTTGTGATTTTACAGGGATCAGACAAAGTCACGCCTAATTCACACCTAAACCTTATCCGTCACTGGAACGCAATTCCGAGAAGTCATACCTTAGTCATGCCTTTTGGGCTTCTCCCCATCAGAGCGCTGCACCAACTTCGGACCAGAACCAATGTGGTGCCTTTTTTCAGATGAAACGAGAATCCATTATCCCATTAAATCATATTGAATCCCTATAGGATCCATGATAAATGTTCAGACATTTGGGGATGGTTCCCCCAATCCGGATCCCAGAAAATTTGCAGTGACATTCCTCCGTTTTCCTGAGATTCTACCAAAAAAATGGACTCTTAGATATTAATTTTTGAGGATTTAAGATGATTTAACCATCAATTACAGATATTGCATGATATTATATGGGGGTCGGAGTGGGCTTATGAATTTCAAGCTTTTGATAGATGATCATATATAGTTTCCCGAAAAAAAGATGGATTATAGATAGAACATGATAGAACCCTGATAATATGTATACATATATACAGTTATATAATGTTATATACATTACAATCTAGAATCAACAACATATTTCATGCCATAAGTCCGACAGCATCCAACAGCCTACCCCCGGGTGTCAGTTGGCAAGCCTCCCAAAGGTGATGAACTTGATGTGCGTTGGGTATATGCCACCAAAATGGGGAAGCTATAACATTTAAGGACATTGAAAAGCTATAGATAGGCTATCAAGTAGCTATGAACAATACCTTAGAATCCAATTTAAAACCTCGTTTTCCCCGATCAAAATGGTCACAAATCATTTGTTTTTGACAAACCCTGTTGTTTAAAAATCGTTGGTTCACAGCACTTCATAACAGTGGTTATAGGTAACCAAGCTATATAATCTTTTGCGGGATATAACATAGACCCGCCGACGTAATCACATGGCAACGGATATGGATCATATTTGTTTCGGTGATGTTCCCAGCTACAAAGCTCCATTGAGTTGCAAGATTTCCCCGCTAGCAATGATTGACTACCATATGTTAGTCCATGTTAGTTCTTATTCTGGTTGGTGGTTTCAACCTACCCCTCTGAAAAATCATGGAGTGAAAGTCAGTTGGGATGATGACATTCCCAATATATGGAAAAATAAAAATGTTCCAAACCACCAACCAGTATATGTTGGTTCTTAGTATCCGATTATATCCCCATTAAATGGTTATTGAGGGTAAATCATCAACCATTTCCAGCTAGAACCCTCCCTCCATTCAGTTTGGTAACTATTCCTATTGAAGCATCCGTTGATAGGGACATGTAATGTTTCCCCACATTTCGACATCCGTTTAGGGCAGGAAATCTATTGAAATGCAAAGGTAAAGATTTTCCCATTACATTCAATCATGATCTATGATACGCACCTGGATGCCTCGGCTTGCACTAGAGCTCGTTCCAAACGCGACCTCGAAAAACTGCAGAAATGGGTGAGGGACCCGTGGCGGCCCGTGGCAATAGTTCTGGTGCTAAACCGGATAAATTGTCATGGTTTTTCCCATCAAATATGATAAGTTTTGGTGGTCAAAGATCTTTAAACCGCACCAATATGGTTTGATTCTTGGAGTTTGCGTATCCTAGGCAATAAACATGCCCTCCCGTAAATTGACAGTTTGCAAACTGGAAAATCACCATTTATAAATACTTGTAGTAGGTAAATCGTCATAAATCATCTACCCTCTGGTTATTTAACATAGCCATGGAAAATTGCCCATTTATAGATGGTTTAC
>CAMXCT020001682.1:5000-45000 GCA_947184155.2 Cladocopium goreaui | reverse complement strand
ATCCACTTGGCGGCAACGGAAACACAAAGTGGGCGCCGAGTCACAACGGAGCTCCAGCATCAGCGGCCGACGGCCGGCAGGGCCGGCAGGGCCGGCAGGGCTGGCATTGGGACTGGCCTGGAACGATAGGAGATGCTTCAGATGATTTACCATTGTGGTATACGTAATGGCTAGCCCCAACTAGATTTACATCATATTTATTACCATAGTTCGGATGTTGTTTTTTGGTAATGATTATATTATATTATATATGACTTCTCCATCCTTGGGATTTATGTGGACTTTAAATGGATTATATAATATATATATACATAATCATACTTAATACTTAAACCAGAAGATGTTTGTTGTCTTCGTTTCACCCCTAGTTTCGGATAGATCTATCCCCCCCAAAAAATGCAATCGTGAAATTAGAGAAATATTCACCAACTTAGCATTTGCGGACACCACCGCTGTGGGAACGGAGCAAGAGATAGATATGTTTTTGTTTTTTTTTTGGGGGGGGGACTTACTATTGAAACCCATTGAATCTTGGAGATTCCCATTTTAAGAAACCACCATATGCATACAAACATATGTTCAGCATGCATCTGGGTAAATTATAATAATTCACTAACCTGAATTAAGGCCATTTGGGGATGATTCCTCTTATTAACCATGATTCCAGCGAGGTCGCAGTGAGGTCGTTATAATTTACCCAGGGATTTCATATGACGAAACATTGTTGGGAATTCGTGTGGATTTTTTTTGTACCTAACGTTGAAAAACAATGGTCTTAAATGGATATTTAATGGGATTGAAATGCGTTTATATACTGTACTTGGGAGATAATATTCGGACATATCACCAAGCAGCGGTTGGGTTTATGGTGGGTTTATGGAACCAATAGAAAGTATATAATACTGAAGACAACATAAATTGGGATTTACGTCAGGAACTGGAACCAATGATCAGTCAGCAACTTGTCTGGGACCCAGCTGGCTGGACTGATCCAAGTAACCGGGCTGATGATCAATAAAAACACCCAACTAATACGTCCTTACAGTGTATTTGTTTTTTTTCCGACTTAGAAGAACAGGCCAACTTCAACTGTAGAGATATCATAAGATGTATATATAATATACTATTACATACTTATATAATAATCATATATATATATATGAGTAGCGGACAAAATTATATGTTTATGTTAAATTCAATGCCATGCGCAAATCAGGGTCTTCCCCTATGGGTTGTGAGGATTTCAGCATTCCCGGAGGTATCACAAATGGGCTATCGGTATAGGGTCGTCCCCTATCGGATATGAAGGTTTTGTGCAACTTCGAAAAGGCCAAGGCCAAGCAAAACTAAATTAGCATTATACAAATAACTTTGTCGGTTACTCACATATATATATATACATACAAACATATATATATATATTAAGTGTATATAATTTCCAGTTGTAGACGAGACATCAGAGGCCCTAAATTCCGCAGCAGCGCCTGCAAGGATGGTGGCGATTTCGACCTTGACCTGGGCGTTTGTCTTGTGAAGGGAACAGATCGACCGGAAACCCAGATGGTTTCTAGGTGTTTCTAGGAGTTGTTTCTACTACGAAGCAAGGCCAATTTGCAGTTTATCAGTTTATTCAATAAAGGGCGCTCCGGAAAAATTGAGAAACCCTACGTGTATATACACAATATACGTATCAAATTAAGCTTCCAGTCTATCCTATGATAAACCAGCTGAAATGAATATAAATAGGTAGTCGCTAATATGGCTCAAAACACAGGGGTACCAACCCAAAAAGGGAATGTCACTCATGGTCAGTCTGAAGACTCTGAACCATCCAGAGTTTGCAGACTTTGACTCATACCCAGTTCCTGAGCCAAACCTGCTGGGACCTGTTAACACATCGCGACAACATGGTTGTTCAAACTCTGTGTTATTTGGGTTGCTCTATGGTAAACTCATGCTTTCCCGCAGAACATGATCTTCATCGCGGATTTCATCCCACGAGGAACAAGCGGACCTGCATGGGCCACCCAACACATCTCGAACAGGACTGGAGCTCCATCTCAGTGGCAGCCCCTTTTTTGGGATCAATTCTGCCATCAACAAAAACCAGGGATAATTGGGTGCAGTGCAGTGATGATCACCAAACGGTGTGTTGCCATGTTTTTTGCCCATCATGGTATCGCCAGGTGTCATCCCATGGGATTTCTTGATTTCTGGCCAATTTTTTTTAACATGGTCAATATGGGGATGACCACCCCCTGGATTCCAGGGGAACATGGGCCATGAACATGGATTTCCATGGCACAATGGCACAACGTGGCCATGTTCATCCAATGGGAGGTGCTTACATGTGCAGGGGATTGTCTCAAAATTGTACCAAAAACTCATCTGGTTGGTGGTTTCAACTGAAAAATGATGGACTTCGTCAGTTGGGATGATGAAATTCCCAACTGAATGGAAAGTCATAACATTCCATGGTTCCAGTCACCACCAACCAGTGATTATTAACCATTAACCATCATTAACCACTATAAAAATGGTATATCCCATTATGATTCCATATAATAACAATATATTAACCATATATTAACCATCATTAACCATATCTTGTCATACATTTGGGGTACACCGAAAACACACGGACAAACCTTGGACTTTTTGAGTCAGGAATCCCAATCTGACTGGTCCCAAAAGAACTCTTCAGTGAGATCATCCTAGGCAGAAATGTCCAACAAAATCAAGCAGCATTGCTGTTGTTGCTTCATATTGCTTAGCTCTATATGAACCTCTGTTGAATCGATAAAGACCACCAATGTCTGAAAATTCCTCCCCAATTCCATAATAATTCATGAAAAAAAGGCTGAACATATCCTTGAAATTGGGGACGGTTCCATAAAATTCATCGAAGTCTAAGAAAAACATAGAAAAACATCTGAACCTAAAACTGATCATGTTCCTTAAGATTTCTCTAGTTAAATACATGTTTTGTAACTTTCCGCCGCTTGAAATCGTGAACAAAATCTGTTTCGGTTTCCCGGTTTGCGATCCCAGAATCGGCACGGGTTTTTTTTGCTGCACCTCGCGACGATGATTGGTGACCATGGTGACCATAAAACCCTCTGGTGATAAAAACAGTTTGCCAACTGGAAAATGGACCAGTCGAAATAGTGGATTTACCTATTAAAAATGGTGATTTTCCATAGTTGTTTGTATGTTTACCAGAGGGTAATAACCATAAAATAGTAACATTCATGACAATTTCTGATCATAATCCGATCATAAACCACTAACATTAAAATGACTATTCATGGTTTAAATTATATAAGTCATTGATTATCTATAGTGACCATTAATAATCATAAACCATGTTGCTACCATTAAGGCTGGTTTACGACTATACATGATTAAATTAATAATCATCATCACCAATTAAATAATGGTGTATGATCAATAGATAGTGACCATTAATAGTACAAATTCATATAACCATTAACGTCATAATAACCTTATATAATTAATCATTCACATTGTAATCATGAACATTAATATTAAAACCATGAACATTAAGACATTGATCACGATGATGTATTAACCATGATGAACATGTAGTTATCTCGGCCATATCTGTGAACTGAACCATGAATTTACTAACCATAAGATAGATTCACTGGCAAAAAAAAACATCCATAGATATTTCGGAGCATCCAAGCATCCGCTCAGTGTAGATGTACCCATCATATTCCAAACAAATGATGTGGGCAAACCTATGCTGTACAAAGATCCATAAATCCAGGACTCATGGTTGCTACCATATGCTACCCATAGAACTGATGACTTGGGGTGTACCCGGTGTACCCCAAGTTATGGCCATGAAATCATAGGCTTTTCCACATAAAGTTTCATTAAACAAATTGCCATGAATGCAACGGGGGCGATTTTTACAAAGCCATGATGAATCATGATACTCCCATAACTTGGGTTTTGTGTAGCACAAAAACAAACAATTAGAGTTTGGCTGACACGTCGCCAGGTGTCACAGGCCCTCTGAAACATGTGACTGTGTTTTCAACAAGCTGCAAATTGATTGATTTGAGTGCCTTGTTTTGCCACTCATCTGAAATTATCAAGGCAAAAATCGCCAAACATCTATACTCTATACTATGCACGTCTGCACATATGGATGCATATTTAGAACATATACTACTTATTACATACATACATACATACATACATACATACATACATACATACATACATACGTACATACATACATACATACATTACATTACATTACATTACATTACATTACATTACATTACATTACATTACATTAATACATACATACATACATACCATTACATACCATTACATACCATTACATACCATTACATACCAGTACATACCAGTACATACCATTACATACCATTACATACCATTACATACCATTACATACCATTACATACCATTACATACCATTACATACCATTACATACCATTACATACCATTACATACCATTACATACCATTACATACCATTACATTACATTACATTACATTACATTACATACATACATAAATATATATATATATACATACATACATATACATATATATATATACATATATATATATATATATATATACAATATGCATATGTATACGCAATATATATATATATATATAACGCATATATGTACCATGACACTATCTAGTTCTATATGATGTTGACCATGTTTTTTTTTCTCAAACAGCTAAATCCATATGGAGGTTTCCTGAAATAGGGGTACCCCTAAATCATTAAAAATCGACCATTTTTGGGATCCCTCATTTATGGAAACTCCATATAAATTATAAACCAGTACAAATCCTCATGTTCTCTGTGAAAAACCCTCCGAAATCATCCAAAAAACCACGGCCGGCCTCGGAACACCTGGCGATGATGCGTTTCGAAGCGGCGGGCAGGGCGCAGGAAATCAACAAAACATTCATCGTTCCCCCCCAAAAATGTTATGCTTATCCAACAAAAATATATGATAATAGGATTAAATGAGGATTACTAGGATTATATTTCACTTATTTCTTAACAACAAGAATATATGACATAAAGCCACAGTATAGTAGGATTCTTGATAGGGATACCCACAAGTGGGCATTTTTCCGAATCAAACAGGGGTGAAACATGCATCAAACTTGATGACATAGACATAATCCAGCATAATCCGGCAACTCTTTGACTCCTCAAAAAATGCGACATGGGACATTTGGGGAGCGTAATCCACCGGGAATCCCCATGACCAACAGCTTTCTGATTTGGGAAATGTCACCGGATGCCAATGGGAGAAGCCAGGCGCCACTACTTATGCTGTGATTCTCATGAAAAATACTGCAAGTTACATAGTGGTAAAACGATATATATATATATATACATAATTATATACATATAAACTAAGCACAACTAAGCAACATACATACCCTCTGGTGACTCTGGTAAACTGTCACATAACTATGGAAAGATCCACCATGCTATGAAGTTCGGTAAATCCACGACATTTCGACTGGGCCGTCTATACCAGTTCGCAAAGTGTTTTTATCATTACCAGGTTGGGTAAGTCCATCATGAAACACATTCCATTTGGGGATGGTCACCATGGTTCCCATCGTCAGACTGGTCATTTGTCGGGTCGCTCTCACCAGATCCCATCAAGTTGTTTTTTTCCTGTATTTCTCAGCAAAAGATGGGTCTATGACAAATTCCGCGAGCACTTGGGAGATTACTTGGGAGTTATTTGGGTATGTCTGACGTTTGATTTTGATCCAAGATATCCAAGCACCATCCATCGCACAAAAAGTCGACTCCAAATCTTCAAAATCTTCAAAAGGGGGATTCACCCATGGTTTTTCTTCACCGGAATCCATGGATTCACCGACGAACAAAAAAGTGTCCAAATGGGCCATCCAGCAGCCGACTGCGGCAAGGATCGGAAGCTCCAACAATGCGACAAAATGTGTCGATCTGAAAAAGGGAATCACACATTGCTGGCAGAAAAATCTTAACCATTGAAAAAGGCTTTTTTCGAGTGAACATGGAGTAGCCTCTGGTCAACATACAAAAATTGAAAAAGGTTTTTTTCGAGTGAAAATGGAGTAGCTGGTCAACATAGAAAAAGCTATAGCTATGACAAAATCCACCATTTTGAAGTTCGGTAGATCAACGAACTAGCCATGTGCCATTGAAAAAAGTTCGCGTTAACTGTTAGTCATTCCCAGAGGATATCATCCCCAAAATGGCTAGTTCCAGCGGGAAAATGATGATGATCTATAGATAATCATATAATATTACCCATCGGATCCATGGTGCTGGTATATATTAATGCATATTAATGCTAACATTTATGGGGTTTTTGTTGATGGGATCCAAGCAGAAAAATAGCAGCACCATGCCATGGATCCGTCGAGACCTGACGAAAACCCAACGAAAAACCCAACCAGAAATGATCAACATATGATCAACTTTCATGGGCGAAGATTTTTCACCATTGGTCACATAAACCTATATGGTATCTCTATAAACCATTTAATTGTATTATAACCATATACAATTAACATTGAATACCATTAACTTTCCAATATATGGTTTATAGTTTATGGTAGATATTGGCAAATATATAGTGTATATGTTGTATATACATATCGCACACTTAAATGTGAAGGGTTTATTTTTACCAACTGAACCAATATCCGAACTTATGAACTGGGGTCCCACGTTTTTTTTGCATCAGCCTTCACAGTTAAACACAACTTGGGAAAGTTTCAAGCAGTCAGACATACCCACGTTAAATGAATGCCAGACACTTCGGAAGTGCCAGCATTCTCGCAACGCTTTAGACGCTTTAGACAATTTCTTGCCATCATTAGGGACGACAAACGTGTGGAGGAGGAGTTTGCCGGGGTTTTCGGCTGAGTGGCCTGAAGTGAAACACGTATAGATCCTAAAATTTACACATAATATAGTGACTTAATAACATACAAATGAGTGTCTATACCCTCTGGTAAACATACAAAAAACATCAAAAAACATCAAATTGGACAATCACCATGAATTTCATGGATAAATCAACGATTTTTGTGAGGCCACCAGCCAGGATCGCGTAACTCGAGCTGTGCGTGTTCTGTACACAGGAGGGGCCGTGGCTGTGGGCAGATTTGGACGATCGATTGAAGCCGTAAAATTATGTAACCGCAATAAATTGGGATCTTCACTAGTTTGGGGCTACCTACAAGAGTTGGTCTTTGAGTTCAATCTTGTTACCAAGGTTGATTTCTATTTTGGTCAAAGTAGACCTACTTCACGTCCAAGATAGTTCGGTATTTGCGACGTGAGCCGACTGATATGGATCCACAAGCAAGGTTGAAAGAAATGACCGACCACTCCAAACGGGTTTGTCTGGAAACAGGGTACTACGAAATCCACTAATACTGGCGAATGAATTACTCATCATTTTGCGTCCTGCAATTTGGGGGTGGATCTCATTTCCGAATTCGGGAGACACCACAAAATTGTTTGCGATCCCAACTGAGTGAGAGTCAATCAGCCCCAATTATCCGTAAATATCTGGACAATGAATTATAGATTAGTATTTCACCAACCTGAACACTTCAGCGATTTGTCAATGATTCCTCATTTCCCAGTTTCGCATCGTTCCGATGACGTCACGCGTACAACGTCAGGGTTCACAACGTCCCACAGAGGTGCACGGTACCATCCCTTGGAAAGAGATCTGGATAGATCTGGAGACTGTGAAGTTCTGCGGTCCTGAGTTCAGACTATAGCGGCTATATGGTTTGAAATCAAAGACGGGACACCATATTTAGATATGCACAATCATGTACATATATATATATATGTGTATATATATATATAATCTATTTATATGTAAATGTAAAAATCAATGCTAATCCACCCGTTGCATGGTCTTGTACGAACTTTGACCCATATGCTTCCTGTTTCAGGACCAAACTTAGCTGTATGAAACGAACACCTTGCGGTATATAATATCTGGTTGGTGGTTTGCACCCCTTTGAAAAATATGAAAGTCAGTTGGGATGATTATTCCCAATATATGGAAAAATAAAACATGTTCCAAACCACCAACCAGATATATAATGTTAATTATAATGTTATATATATATATATACGTAGAACAAACATTCCAAGAACTTGAAGTTTCTGCAGTCCCATTTCGCGCTATATTCTGGCATTTTTTCTGAATTCCATCTATTTTTCCACCGGGTCCAGGCAAACGAGTCGGACTCTGAGCAACCCTCCTGATTTGACCACTAGGTCACTAGGACTTTTTGGGTGGGTCTTGAGGCTTTCAACATTTAAAAAACACTTATACTGGTTGGTGGTGCAATAACCATCTTGAAAATGATGGAGTTCGTCAATGGGAAGGATGACATCCCATATATGAAATGGAAAAGAACAAATGTTTGAAACCACCAACCAGTATATGTCTTATATAAATCAGAAACCAATATTTTTGCCTCCAATAGAAAAAACACAACATGATATACAACATGTCTATCTGGTCGTTGTCATCTGACATGCGTTTCTCAAGTCACCCCGTATGTGCCCTTCAGCAATCGATTTACCCACACAAAAACCCTTCGAAATCGCAGTTTGCCTGTCGCCGGTCCAATCACTACACTTGCGGCTCACCATGGATCATGCTCCCCCATGGCTGGGAAATCAGAAATATTGAATGTGGTACACCCTGGCCTACGCAGTGCTGGCAGGTTTAGCCCGGGGTGAATCCCACATTTGAAAGGTTCCCTCACTTCCCGCAGGCAACAAGTACCTCAAAATCAGGATCTTAAGTTATCGGAGAGTCCTTAGTCCTTAAACGAAAAAACAATCACCCAGCCACAACCCCAAAAGAACCACTAAAATCAACATCTCGAGGCGATGAGACCTTTTCAAAATTCGAAATTATTTAAAAACACTTAAACCAAACTCGAAAGCATATACCCTCTGGTAATGACTAACATAGCTATTGAAAATAACTCATAGACATAGTTGATTATTACCTATTCAAATGGTGTTTTTCTATAGTTTTTGGTATGTTTGCCAGAGGCTAAAGACCGTCCATAGTGAATCCATGTTGATCCCTTAAAAACCCGCAGCAAACGAAGCGGCGTTTCCCCTTTCCGCCATGGTTTCCCAACACAAGAAGGACCAGAAATGCTCATCTAACATATACTTATAGAATTATCATATGATCGAAGGAAGTTTAGAAGTCAAACTTCCGACAATATGGAGAGATGAAAAGCAGAGCAGGGAAGAGGCATAGAGAAGAGAAAGATTAGAAGAGAAAGAGTAAGAAGACAGAAGATTACAGATGCGCGAAAAGGTAGGAAAGTCGCGAAACACTGTGTTTTTACAATGATTTTTGGCTCCGGAGGGTCGACAAGTAGGCTCGCTAAAGCGGCGGGTGCGGAGCCAGCTGGCCAGAGGAGAGATGAAAAATTGCACACCGTTGTGGCGCGAAGCACATTTCCAAGTGAAAATGTACAAAGCACACCATTCTCGGACCACTTTTGGAAGTTGCGATGTCGAAAAAGTGCACGCCGTTGTGGCGCGAAGCACATTTCCAAGTCAAAATGTACAAAACACACCAGCGTCGGACCACTTTTGGAAGTTATGATGTCGAAAAAGTGCACGCCGTTGTGGCGCGAAGCACATTTCCAAGTCAAAATGTACAAAACACCGCAGCTCGGACCACTTTGGAAGTTGAGATGTCGAAAAAGTGCACGCCGTTGTGGCGCGAAGCACATTTCCAAGTCAAAATGTACAAAACACCAGGTTCGGACCACTTTTGGAAGTTGAGATGTCGAAAAAGTGCACGCCGTTGTGGCGCGAAGCACATTTCCAAGTCAAAATGTACAAAACACACCAGGTTCGGACCACTTTTGGAAGTTGAGATGTCGAAAAAGTGCACGCCGTTGTGGCGCGAAGCACATTTCCAAGTCAAAATGTACAAAACACATGTCTCGGACCACTTTTGGAGGTTCAGATGTCGAAAAAGTGCACGCCGTTGTGGCGCGAAGCACATTTCCAAGTCAAAAGTGTAAAAAAACTGAGGGTTTTGAGCCTTTTTTGACGTTAAGATGTCGAAAAAGTAGACATTGATTAACTTAACTAACTTGACTAACTTTAACTTAACTTCACTAACTTAACTACCCTAATTTCGACGACAACAGCAACAGCAACAGCAACAGCAACAACACCATGAGGGAGACACGTCAGACAAATGTGCTAGATTTCGTCATGTGTTTCTGGTCTGTTGTGTTAACGCTGTAGGAGCTGTTGAAGTTTCAATTTCGGAATATGAGGATCGTATCAGTACACGGTAGATGGATGGATTCGAATGGATCGATAGATCGATAGATAGATTGATAGATAGATAGACAGTTACACAGATAAATACCACTGCACTCCATTACACCATCTTCCACTACACTTCACTACATTACACTCCTCCACTAAAATACAACTACACCTGCAACTCCACAACTACACTCCACTACACTACACTGCACTCAATGACACTCAATTACACTTCATTGCAGACAGACAGACAGACAGACAGACAGACAGATAGATAGATAGATAGATAGACAGGTAGACAGCTAGACAGCTAGACAGATAGACCGATGAAAGAGAGAGAGAGAGAGATAGATAGATAGATAGATAGATAGACAGCTAGACAGATAGACAGATGAAAGAGAGAGAGAGAGATAGATAGATAGATAGATGGATAGATAGATAGATAGGTAGAAAGATAGATAGATAGATAGATAGGTAGATAGGTCGATAGGTAGATAGGTAGATAGGTAATGAGATGAAAGAGAGAAAGAGAGAGATAGATAGCTAGATCAACAGATAGATAGATACATACAAGATAGGCTGGTAGGTAAGTAGATAGTCAGAGAAAGAGAGAAAAAGAGAGGAGACCTCAAGCACCTTTCGGTCCATCAGTGGCTTCGCTCTGCCATCCCTGATTCACAAGAACCAAGCTCTCCTATAGGTTTCCTATTTTTGAAACTTCCGCCACCGCCTTGCGCGGTACTACTGGTATAATGTTGGTAAAACGTCATCATAAGCCATCCTAAAAAAACACCATTTTTTGGTTGGTGGTATAAAACCATTCCCACATGGGTGGTTTATTATTGTTTTGACAACATTACTAAAAATCTGTCTGAAACCATCAGCCATTTTCAAGGCTGCTGCCTGAACCGTTCATGTATTCTACACGCACAAGGCCGTCGCTCACATATGTTTCAAAGGCTAAATTGAGAGTCAAGGTGCATATTGTGGGTCCTGTTCTATCTGTCCATATGATACTTCGCGAAAAAACATCGTACCTGCACTGAATCTAACCAAAAAAGAAAGGGCTCAACACACACACACACGAATTGGCACCCTCCGGTAAACTAACATAACTATGGAAAATCACCATGTTTAATGGGAAAATCAACGATTTCTATCGCCGTGTTCAATAGCTATAAAATCATGTAAAGTCCATCACGTGGTGATGCACGCGGCAGTGCGACCACCAGCATTTTCCATTTTGAGGCACTATGCACATCGGGTGAGAAAGGTCGATGACAGAGTCATGGTTGAAATGCCACCGGAGTCACGAAAAATCAGAACAAAAACACATTCATAGAAAGCAATGGAAAACTTGTAAGCTATCGTTTTTCATTTTTCTCTTGAGCGATCTCTTACATGATGACAATTGATCTTCTGGATGTGTCACACACATTGGACTAGCCATGGGGACACAAACTTTCGGATTCAATCGAAGAAATGTGAAGGCGGTTTATCATCAAAGGTATGATGGACATCAAATCAACCGCCATCCAAAAGACTTTGAACAAACATCCTTACCTAGTTGGTGGTTTCAACCCCTTTGAAAAATATGAAAGTCAGTTGGGATGATTATTCCCAATATATGTGAAAAAAATGTTCCAAACCACCAACCAGCTTACAATATCTGACATCGGTTCTTGAAATCTCATTTTTTTTCCCCAAGTTCGTCCACATTTCCCAAATAATTTAGTCTGGGTAAATTTCATCACGACCTCACTGCGACCGAGTCCTGGAATCATGGTTAATAAGAGGAATCATCCCCAAATGGCCTTAATTCATGTTGGGCAGGGACCGCAAGAAGTTGGTGGCCTTAATTCAGGTGAGTGAATTATTATAATTTACCCAGATTTAGTGATGTCCTATAAAAAGCAACAAAAACGGGTTCTGCATGCCGTATGCCATTGATCGCTCAAAAATGGTGGCTTTCCCCTCTGTTCACCAACCAAAGGATCAGCAGTGTGTTTGGAAACTATACCCCCTATTTCTTGGGACAAATTCATGACTCTCTCATGAAATGGAATTTGTGTTTTCTCCAACGTCTTCAAATACCAAAGCCACATCTTGTTTGTTCATCATCCCTGTTTTTTCGGACCCCCGGGGTTGTGACATGAGGAACTCCATGCCGCACCGGACATGGTCCATGAAACTACGCCTTTCACAACAGATCTCAAAGGCGAAGAGCCACTCCGCCTTGGGGGCGGTTACCCGGTTGGGACTTGAGAGATTCGTCCTTTTCTCACCTTGAGATTGCGCGCTAGCAAAATTAAAATCCAAGAGCTAAATGATAGATTATATATTAGAGGGGCAGCTACTTCAAAAAAAACATGGATACCCTCTGGTAATTTAACATAGCTATGGAAAATCACCATCAAAATTATAGGTAAATCAACTATTTATGTGTGCCATGGCTTCTACAGCTATGTTAAATAACCAGAGGATAAACTCATATTTAGATCATTTTAGATTTATACCACAGCCCATCCCTTTAGACATTTCCCAAGGACGGTGGACGGCGATATTTGAATTTGGTTCATCTATCCTCTATCGGTCGCCTTTTTTCCAAATTCACCTGATGAAACATGCCCCGGCTTTTCTGAAAATGGATGATATAATAGTGATTGTATATATATATATATATATATATTTGTATTAGGTATATTACTATATTGGTCCATCACCTCATGTTTCAGTATATGTTCATAGGTTTCACGATTGATGATCATCCGATCATCCCCCTTTTGAACAAAAAACACCTCATAAATTGGACCATTGTACCATGCAAAAAAATCGAAGTTCACCATGAAATCTACCATGAATCAATAATCGTCATTTCCAGGAGAAAGCTCTGAGATTCTATAGCCGAGGGCACAATGCTTGGATGGAAAAAACTGTATATATATATATACTTTTATAAACGTGTATGTATATACATATATATATATATGCATATATATATATATATATCATACACAAT
This sequence comes from Cladocopium goreaui, assembly GCA_947184155.2. Lineage (NCBI taxonomy): Eukaryota > Dinophyceae > Suessiales > Symbiodiniaceae > Cladocopium > Cladocopium goreaui. The sequence continues at coordinate 31,594 of CAMXCT020001682.1, read as the reverse complement.
CAATTATAGATACAGTTTAATATAATTATATATAGATATAAGTACACAATGTGTACGTGTATATATATAATATATTCACATATTGTGCGATGCAACGCCCAAACAGTTTGCTCAAAGAAATAGACTCTATGGTTGGAATCGGAGACGTGCCACTGATCAAGTCATAAGTAAAGATCATCTACAGCATCCTTAAAACATCCATCAGTTTCATTTATGTGGGTCTGAAAATAGGCTATATAAACCTAAATCCATCTACCCTCTGGTAAACTAACATAACTATGGAAAATCACCATTTTTAATGGGACAATCCACTATAAATGGCAATTTTCAATAGCTTTTTGTATGTTTACCAGAGAGTAAATCCATCTGAATCTGCTGAAGTTGAAGACCTCGAATATTCCCGTTGATTTGGAGGTTTCCGTTTTGTCATGGGGCTACCCCATGGTAAACCATCCATTTATAGATGGATTTCCCATGGTAAATCACCAGCTATTGGGGTACCTCTATGGCTTAGGAAACCTCCAAATCCTCATTTATAGTTCCATGAATTTCCCATTTATGATATATCCCATTTGTAGATATATATATAATTTATATATATATATATCCCATGTATGATATTTCCTAACTAGATTTAAAGATTAAATGACCATTTAAAAGGAACGGCGTCACCATTGACACATTCAGCACTCTCAAGCAGGATCCGACCTGAAACTGTTTGAACTGGTCGGCACCGGTCTAGGACTCCTGATCGTGGGGCGGCTTGTGTCTACAGTAGCTGGTTTGCAGGAATGATTACTACTAGTTGATTAAAGTATATTACTGTAAATATCCCCAAAAAGATAGAAATTCGGAAGTGTCCACTAAACTTGAGGCCGGGGGTGGATGACGAAAGCTAGCGGAGTAGGAGAAAGAAGGAAGGGAAGAGGTGAGTTGCGGAGGGACTGTCATCATCGTGTCGCGGCATTGTTCGTCCCAACGAGGATGCAACAATGATATATTGATATATGATATATAACAATGATATATATGGGGGAGGGGGCAGGGGGGGGGCCCTTTCGCGGGAAAAATCACGTGATGTCCTTGGGGAGCCCCGGAATACGTGCTAAAGCAAGAAGACTCTAGCGAGCTGACGCTAGCTTTCGTGATAATGACAATAATTGCCAATAATGATAAAATGTAATTGAATAACGATGATGATGATGATGATGATGATGATGATGATGAATGATGAATGATGAATGATGAATGATGAATGATGAATGATGAATGATGAATGATGATGATGATGATGATGATGATGATGATGACGAGGATGATGATGATGATGATGATGATGATGATGATGACGATGACGATGACGATGACGATGACGAGGACGATGACGAGGACGACGATGATGATGATGATGATGATGATGACGAGGACGAGGACGAGGACGATGGAGAGGACGATGACGATGACGATGATGATGATGACGATGATGATGACGATGATGATGATGATGATGATGATGATGATGATGGTGGTGATGGTGGTGATGGTGGTGGTGGAGGGGGGGGGGGGCCCCCCTTTCGCGTGAAAAATCACGTGATGTCCTTGAGCAGCCCCCCCAATACTTGCTAAAGCAAGAAGACTCCAGCTAGCTGACGCTAGCTTTCGTGACTAGTGATAGATTTCTATAGTAAATGATTAACGTAATCCCCAAAAAGATAGACATTCGGATATGTCCACAGTGACAAATCATGAAATTCTATCTTTTTTGGCGACTATACTATTCGGAGATGTTATCGTTAATGCCTAATGGTTGACATCAACTTCCAAGAAGAGTTGCTTCGTCCTTCTTTGGGGAATGTGACATAGTTCAAACATCTTCAAAGCATAACAAGATCAAATACTGGTTGGTGGTTTTAACCATCTTGAAAACTATGAAAGTCAATGGGAAGGATTATCCCATACATTATGGAAAAAAAAGATGTTCCAAACCACCAACCAGATAAAAAGATCAAATAGGTTTGGGTCAACTCTGGATACTGTACTCCATTTCATGAACTGGTTTACATCATCAAAAGTCTCATCACTGGCCCCCTGAGTCTGTGATACTGACCCAACCATCAAATTTAGTGAGTAATTCAGTGAGTAGTTAAAAAACATCAACTTAGCTACAACTTAGCCAACGCAATTCCCTGAAATCCCCTTGAATCCCCTCATTTTTGGTGGTTTTGATTTGCTAAGACCTGAACGCCGCGCCGCGCGAAGCGCGCCGCTCCTTTGATCACGAATCGCTCGTACGGATGTCGGCGGGCTTCTTCCTGTAAGCCTGACCCATTGAACCGGAGGTTTTTGGGCGAGATTTTCCGGTTCATGCTATGAATGGTTTCATATTATTGGTTTAATCACGTTTAAAATATGGTAGTTTCCACCAAACATGCATGGTTTAATATAGTAATGTGATTTTAAATCACAACTTGGGGATGATTTTTGGGAACCCCTTTTTTCAGGCACCTTCAATCAGTTTCTCCATGCTGTCCGTAGTGGCCATCCTTAGCGCAACGCTGAAAAAAGATGGGACGTTTCCTGGTTTTTTTAAGCTATGAAAACCTAGACTGACCAAGGCTGAGATATGTTTGGATTGATGGTGATGAAACAGTTTTCACAATCCAATGGAGGTTAGAAAAACTACAAAACTAATGATTATTACCCAATGAACAATGGATCACTGGATGTGTGTTGGATTAGAAACAATGAACAGTGGATCCGTTAATGGAGGTTAGAATCTAATCCAAACATCCCTGCACCACATTTTTTACCTACATTAATGGTTTTTTGTGTTGGCAATTTCAAGCAAACCTGGCAGCAACACATGGATCACTGCCTACATTTGGCTGTACCATACACGGATGGTATGAGAATTGGATGTCCCCACAAACTTTGAGGGTTTTTATCATCACTCTTGCCTTAATTGCCAACCCGCTTACAATAACATGGGAACAACATGGGTGTGTCTGAAAATGTGATTGCAGTTGTTCCAAAAAAAATGCAATTGAATATCATGTGGTAGAATATCACGATGATTTAAAACAATCTACTTACAGTACTGGTGCTTAGTAGGGAATGGATGGGACTGGGGGAATTGGATGATTATTACTACTGATTATGGATCATTCCCATCCATTCCCTGCGTTTAGCACCAGTAAGTCTAAGGGCGAATCCGCGATTTTTGAACAAACCAAGACGATCATTCGAACTTCCAAGGCTTGACTCTGGAGTTCTTGGCCAAAATTCTTAGAGTTTCCCCATCATGTTTTGCCCATGGTTGATGTTTGAATCCCAGTTTGTGTTGTCTAATTCTGCTCACCATCTCCCACTTTAGAGCATTTGTTGATAATCATAAGAACATGTTTCTTAACCATTATACATGCACATATATATATATATATATATATACATGTAGATAGATAGACATGATCCCGTAGTTCGTCGTCCTCAGCCCCCCATTGGTATGGTCTCCCAGAGGCCCCGACCCCTCCTCCTTAGTACCATGTGACTGGGGGGAATCATCGTACACCAGCTATTTTATTGGAGGCTACCAGGTTTTTTTTCCCATAACCGTTAATACTCCCATATACTTCCCATATGCTACCCATAATACTACTATACTATATACCATCTGTTGAATCTGTTCCCCATATACTATTTTATGCTGCACGTGCACTTCTGTATCATAGTTAGTAAATCTCCCTTTATACTTCCATATATATATTGCCTATATGCAACTTACATACAACCTAGGCACAACCCAGATACTCTCTATATAAGAAATATAACGTACCTACTACTTGAGTATATAATACCTGTAAAACTACCTATATACTACGTACCCATATACTACCTCTAAACTACTTGGAAAACAAACATATTCCCCATATACTACCATAACCCCCACCCACACCCACGGGAGGGCGGGGGACCCCATACCGATGTATATATATATATATGTGTATATGCATATAGTGCTACTTTTTTTGCTATCTTTCTACTACAATACAAGTACCATCTACTGCCATATAACCCCCCACACCCACCCACAGGGGTGCGCGGGCGGTGTATCACTGTTAATCCCGCCATTGGCATTGGGGGAGGGGGGAGAAGCTGAGGAAGGCGTTGGAAAGGGATGTATGCAAAAAGGCTCTTGAAAATTGGTTATACAGTTATACACGGTTATACATACCATCCCATCAACATGACGACCCAAATCGAGCTTGGAAAATGGCTTTGCGCATGTTTCCATTGCTGCCGTGGCTTCAGCTCGAAGATGCGCCGCTCGATTCGCTGCCGCCGGTCCTTCTTGGGCCGCGCCTTTGTCTCGTCGTCGTAAGCTTCGTGAAACGATGGACGTGGCAGAAGTTGCACCTGGATTCGCTGGATCTGGTGGGATTGAGTATTGGATTTAGTTAGCTCAGTTGGTAAACATTTACTAACATCTACTAACTAAACTATAGGTTAACGGTTCGGTTTATGGTGATTACAACCATCAATTTATCATAATTGTATACATGGGGTTTCCAAGCCCAGAAACTGGCGGGTCACCACCCTCTGTTTTCCAGGTTTCCATCTGTTCTATGTGGGGGTTGCAAAACACGGCACCAGTATTCACCGGGATACTTGCATAATGGTGGTGTCATGGTAATTATTGATAATTATCATGGTGGCTCAAAACATAATGAGGTATGTATAATATATATATAATATATAATATATATATATATTCCACAGCGTCCTACTCTCTCTCTATATATGTATATATAATAACAATGATAATTAATAATACTAATAATAACAATAATAATAACACTCATAATAATAATAACAACAATAATAATCCTTAAAATCACCTTGGTGCTTTACAAGGAGTAAAATGCGAGGTGAATTTTGTAAACCAATAGCATAAACTTACATAAACTTACCAAATAATGGTTGGTATTGGCTGGTTTTTTGTGAGATAAAACTATTGTAATGTGCCATGAAAACACCATGATTAAAATGCCAGAAACCAATACGTATATGGTGGTAAGGAGTACAACTCCTCTTTTTGGGTCTCAATCCCAAGCAAAAATATGTTCGGTCCTTAGGGATCATCAGATCTCACCACGGAAAATTACGAGAAATGGGGATGATGTCATCATGAATTCATATATATATAATATTATAAGTTAATATAATGGTGACAATATTAATGATATGTTAATCATGCTTGAGAATGGTTGATAATGGTGATGTACTATATCTGGGTAAATTTGATCACGACCTCACGTCGCGACCGAGCCCTGGAATCATGGTTAATAAGAGGAATCATCCCCAAATGGTCCATTGCTTCCATCTCTATTTATATATATATATTACCCTTCAGTAAATTAACAGAGACCCTGCCAGAAAACGGGTTTGGAAGACTAGTTTCCACTACAAATTGGTCATTTTCAGGGTCGAACTGTTAATTTACCACAGGGAAAAACATATATCTACATAAACCACCATTTGCCAGAGCCATTCATTTCCGAAAACCATATCTCGATCCATTGCTGAAGCCAACTAAAAATGGTTTCCGACAAACCAGCAGTGGTAGCCCCCAAGTAATTCCATTAAAATGCTTAAGGACCGGATTCCCAACACTGAATTATGATAATCCCACGTATATTGGGTATAATGTATATATATATATATACATACACATACATATATACATATATATATATATACATACATATATATATATACATACATATATATATATATATGTGGCAGGGACCTTTGGGGTCTATTTCCGATCATATATATATAATATATATATATATATATATAAATTATATCCTATAATTGCCTATAATACATCAACCAACAGGGTTTCAAACACTGCTCAGAGTCTTCTGCTTGGATGAGAATAGCGCAAGCTCTAAAGACTAACAGATCTGACAGACTCTTGAACCCCAGACATGGTCACAGAAAAGGCTTCACTCATCTGGCCTTGACACGCCTCGAGGTTGGCGCAAAGTCAGCCAAACCAAATCAACTTAAACTTTAAACTACATAACATAACTAAATATAAGATATATAACGACCACTGACCACACACCACTCCATTCGGAATTATCAGAATTGTGAGAAATCCCATGCCTTCACGAGGCAAGTCCGGGGTTTCCCCGCTGTCCGGTTTCTCGCTGTCCCCTTCGTCAAGCTGCCGATCTCCGCTTTGACAACCTCTCTTCGAGGCAAAGAAGACACATGGATCGCAGCAATGACTTGCCATTGCCCATGAAACCGTGGCCCAACAGCAATGTCGCACTGAACGAACTGGATCTGGCGATGGGATAAAGTGGGGACAGTTTCTGGGTCCCTCAATGATCACTGAGCAAAAGGGGAAAATTGGTGAAGAACACTTCAAGAAAGCGTCCCCACATCTGCAAAATCGCATCTACCCTCTGGTAAACTAACGTATCTTTCTGGAAAATCACCATATTTTTCATGGGTATTCATGGGTACCCTCGCGTCACTGCTGTCTGGGCCGTTCTTTTCCATAGCAGTCAAAAGCCGCCTTTGAGCAGGAAACCGCCCGGTAGTGGAAGTTGATTGCTGGGAGCTGCTCATATCTTTACATTCACAAGAGCCTCATAATTGGATGTCCATTTTAAGGGATAGTTGCCACTACTAACCATATACTAACCATCATGGACCAGGCTTCGGGAGACCAGTGAGGTCGTGATGAAATTTACTGTATCCATATGTTTACTGATAAAATCCGATGTTTCATGGTTACATCTTCCACTTGTATATCGACGACATCGCTGAAAATCTCTGGCAGCCAGTGAATCACCTTGAATTCTGATGGTGATGACTTTGAACCACGCTCATGAATAATCAATGTATATATATATATTACATAAATACCAGGTCGATGAGTGCTTTCTGGAAATCTATTATTTCCCTGCAGCAGAACAATCCCTACAAAACAATACCAACTCCCAAATTAATGTACACCCTGCCAAATATGGGGCTGGAAGACAAGGTTCCTCCTCAAAAAATCTGGTAACATCCAATTATGCAATTAATATCCCATTCAATCCCATTAAATGCCATGAAATGCCATACAATCCCATTAAATGCCGTGCAAAATCCCAATGAATGATATGACTAGCTTCGATACCACAACAAATGCCATTCAATGCCATTAGAAACCCACTAGAAACCCATCAGAGATTGTTTTTTTCGCTGAGCCTAGCGGTGCCACGAAGTGCACCAAGCTCCTCGTTGAACTTGCCAACCTTTGGCCACCGGTGAACCATCGTAGAGATGATAATCCATAGCTATGTAAACCAACATGTTGGTTTGCCGGTAAGTATCAAACATGGGTAAACCAACATTTGTGTATCCTTGATTAATTAATCATTAATATCTTATTAATATTATTATAAAACTGGTGAATCCCATTGAAAATTCATATGGATTATATGGAAAACAATACATACATAGTATGGGTTTTCAGACGTGGATTCACCATCCAGTTGGTATGAAGAAACAATGTACGCGAGCCTGTGGAGTTATCCTCTGGTAAAATGCTACAGTTTGCGAACTGGTATAGATGGCCCATATAGAAATACCGATGGTTTACCTATGCAAAAAATGGTGATTTTCTATAGCTATGTTAAATTACCAGAGGGTATGTTTGTTGGTTTGTGTTTACCCATTCAATTGTAGATGTCTCAAAATCCAAGTTGCTGGAGGTATAAATCAACAACCCATCATTGGGGCCCACTGTATTTGGGGCCCAGCACCCCTGGATGTCCATGATGCAAAGTAGTTGATGCCATCAGCGAATCTGTGTCAAATGGGAATTCAGATGACTCATCATACATTTTTCCCATGTGGTAGTCGCAATCCAACATGAACCAGATGGTGAAATGAGTCATATGTACTGATATATTATTAAATTTGTTTCAGTATTGGAACCAAATCAGGAAGAGATCGTTTTTTCTAGATCGTGGGTTTCCGGAGCGGTGGTTGCGATTAAATGGAAGTGACCAGTAAGTATCAAAGAACACATTCATATCTGTATATTATATATATATATACATATGTATGTATATATATATATAATATATATATATATATATCGATTGTGCAACTGTAGTTGACTATGAACACGGACCAAGATTAATTACTCACAAACACCGGGGTTTGCCCAAACAAAGCTCACATGGATGGAAGCGTAATCCGTCTCTGGAGCAATTCTCGATCACACTTTGTGCACCTTCGGATGGTGAGTAAGACCCGTCGTAATAATTGACAGTCAATTTCACCTTGTCGTGTTTTATCAAAGGTTGCAAACTAAGGACTATTTCGAATGAACCAGGTAAGATATATAATTAGTATGTTAATTAAGATACCATCTGGTTATTTAACATAGCCATGGAAAATCACCATGCTATTAATAGGTAAACCATCTATTTCTATGGGGGCTTTACTACCGAAACTACTGATCAAGACCAGCACAACATCGTCCCAATTGGATCCCGACCATGGAGCAACAGCTTGCAATCTCTGGCTTTTTGGAACTGCCGATCCATGCAAAAGGAGAAAGAGTCCCCTAAAGTAAATATGTCATAATATGTCTATTCACTATTGTTTTACTTTTCTATTGTTCCCCACCTGCCAGGTGAGGGTTGTTAGATTTTATCAGAGCTGTTCTCCTCCTCCTCCGCCTCCTCTGCCTCCTCCGCCTCCTCACCCGCCGCCTCCTCCTCGCAGTCCAGATCCCAGTGGGCACAGCCGCACCTCCACCGCAGAGTGGGCACTGCCGGACCTCAGATCCCAGTGGGCACTGCCGGACCTCAACCGCGACTTTACAGATCGCAGTGGGCACTGCCGGACCTCAACCGCGACAACAGACTTCCAGATCGCAGTGGGCACTGCCGGACCTCAACGGGAAGAATGTCAGAAAAGATGTCAGATAGAATGTCAGAAGATATGCCAGATAGAATGCCAGAAAGAATGTCAGAAAGAATGTCAGAAGATATGCCAGACAGAATGTCAGAAGATATGCCAGAAAGAATGTCAGAAGATATCCAGATAGAATGTCAGAAGATATGCCAGATAAAATGCCATGAGATATGCCAGATAGAATGCCAGAAGATATACCAGATAGAATGCCAGAAGATATGCCAGATAGAATGCCAGAAGGTATGCCAAATAGAATGCCAGATAAAATGTCAGATAGAATGCCACAAAATATGCCAGATAGAATCCCAGAAGATTTGCCAGATAATATGCCAGAAGATATGCCAGATAGAATGTCAGATAGAATGCCAGAAGATTTGCCAGATAGAATGCCAGAAAATATGCCATAAGATATGCCAGATAGATATGCCAGAAGATATGCCAGATAGAATGCCAGATAGAATGCCAGATAGAATGCCACAAAATATGCCAGATAGAATCCCAGAAGATTTGCCAGATAATATGCCAGAAGATATGCCAGATAGAATGTCAGATAGAATGCCAGAAGATATGCCAGATAGAATGCCAGAAGATTTGCCAGATAGAATGCCAGAAGATATGCCAGAAGATAGGCCAGAACATATACCAGAAGATATGCCAGATAGAATGCCAAAAAAAATGTCAGAAGATATGTCAGATAGAATGCCAGAAGATTTGCCAGTAAGAAAATGTATAAATGTCATGGTGGGGATCACACGAAGTAAAGTATACGGTATTTTTTTGTTTTATGTTGAATTTTTATGGTGTTCCTCTTTTCTTCATGAAAGTGTTCCACTTCAAACTCATTTTGCTGTGGTTAATCCAGCATTTACCCCAAGACCTAGAAATGACCGCACCCCTCTCCAGCTATCCCATCCTATCCCTACCTGCTCGTCGTGTTGCTTACACGCCGTAGCCAAAGCATTCATCACTCGGTCCTACAAAAACACCATGGAGCTTCAATGAAGAACCATAGGGATTTATGAGATTCATACAAATATGTCTGGGATGTGTGGTGGATATCTTTGGGATATCTGGATGAAGTTAACATAGCTCCGGAAGCTGCCACGGCTCATTTAGTTTGATGGTTTACCCATTTACTTATTATTTTCTCAAATGGCTGTAGTCGCATTCTTTCAATTTAACGTGTTTTCCGGATAAATGTAACTATCTCAAGGATTTGAACTTTGAATTTGATGATAGGTCATTTTTCTCAAACCAGGGCAACATTTCCAGCCATGTTGACTGTTTACAATGAAGAATAGGTTAGGGATTAGGGAGGTCCAATTCGGAAGACTTGACAATACGACTCCGCGTGTGAGAAAGAACACAAGCACGGATCCTGCAGCGTGCTTGCTCCGGGGCTACTTGCTCAGTCAGGGCTAATGTGCTGGCTTGGGACAACGGGCCACGCAAAACATGGTTTTCCTGTGTTTTTTTCCTTTTTTTGTTTCTCCGTTTTTTTCCGTTTCTTTTGGAAAAAAAAACGAGATGGCAACGTACCATTGAGAAAGCAACGTTGCAATGTTTATTGGTTTTTACAGGTCCCGGACACTTCGTGCTTTCCCAAGGGGTACATGCTATCTCCGAGGTTCGCCCAAAAAAATAGAAAATACAAAAATAAAAAAAACCAGCCGAGAAGGAACCCTGGGCTGAGGAAGCACCTTACCCTTGGGTTAAAATATAGGTTCAGGGGGGTGCATGGGGCTGCGGGCTGCTCACTTTTGCATTTGAACATATTTTTTGGTGGAATGGGAAAACAGGGCAAGAGTGCGACTCTGCCGGTCAGGATGTCAGCTGACTACTTCATCCGAAGCAATTTTGTAAAAAAATGAAAGAACAGATGGGGGTTGAAGTGAAGCGATCAAAAAGGGGTTTAAAGTGTTGCAGACCAAAACAGTTGAGATAGACACGTTAATTGAGAGAGAGAAAGCTTGCACCCACAGATCTTTGATTTTCATGGTAGTTGGTCATAGCTGTGTAACAAATTACGAGCGTGGATGTAGATAGAAATCCGTTTCAGAATCAGGACTTCAATCTCTAGGTGCTACCCGGCTACCCTCCAGTAAATTCAACATGTATACGGAACACCCTCCATTTGTCGTAGATCGTTGTCCTAGGGAAACCATGCCAAAGCCGTTCTGTGGCTGGCCTTGCCAAAACTGCCAGTCTAAAACTCTGGATTTCATCCATCAATTTGGGGGGCTGCAGATTCGGTCAATGCTGCTTAGTAGCCATCCAATACCCAATCATCAATTCTTGGTACATCTTGGTACCCAATCTTTGAAGCATGCCAAATCTACTATCTATCTGCATCAGCCAAATGTAGGTATAGATGACTACTACCCCAGCTTTCCCCCTTGTAAATGGGATATGCACCCTGTATCTGGCAACGCCGATCCGGGGATCCAAGGCAAAAAGATCGAAAAATCATCGACTCATTTATAACTCAAACCATCGAAAGATCAGGTTCCATATAGAACAGTTATATACAGTTATAACAAGTGTGGCAATGATATTTATATATAATGATATACGGAGGTTCCATTTTAATAGGGTTTTCCATTATAAACTATCCATTTGGGGGTATCCCTATTTCAGGAAACCTCCATATATCATTGTAGATACAATAAAAAGTACAGGGTGGGGCCCCATAGTTGGCTAAGTTGGTGCAAATAAGTCCAATTTCACTAGGCTTGATTAGGAGAATATAACTATATAACTGTAGTTAAAGGGGATTGTAAATCAACTTATAACTGGGGGTGGGGACCATCCTGTATAAAATATACTATATAATGTAGAAACTATGCATATATATATATAATATCTCTATCATATCACATTCTTATAAATATCATCACTAATACAATATGTCATATGTCATCATATCTGGGCAAATTATAATAATTCCTCTTATTAACCATGATTCCAGGGCTCGGTCGCGACGTGAGGTCGTCATAATCTACCCAGATATAGTACATCACCATTATCAACCATTATCAAGCATGATTAACATATCATTAATATTATCACCATTATATTAACCATATATATATATATATATATATCACCATATATTGGTGCCATATATATCACCATTATCAACCGTTCTTGGTGCCCATGGGCCCCCGCCTTCTCTTCCCCTTCGGCATCTGCTCGTAAACGCCAGTGTGAGACACGCTCACCTTGACGTCGAATGATCCCAGAGATTCACCAAAGTCATGGAGATTTCACCGGTCCAATGCGATGTTCACGGATTAAATAAATATGTTATGACTATAGGCTAACTAAGATGTGTATTGATTTATGGTGCATATATATATATATATTATTATGATTACTATTATTATTATTATTAGAATTATAATAATTATTATTATTATGTGTGTTATATATATATAATTATTATATATTTATATATGGAACTAGTTAAGAGGGCTGATTAAAAACAACAAAGAAAACTCGGCACCACCTACCCTTGGTAGCGCTGGGTGTGGGTATGTGTGGGTTATAAACGTTGGGGATCTTTCTGGATGTTTGTCAAACTTGGAACATCTTCGGACATATCCCCAGTACAAGGTGGTTTTCTCAGTGATGTGAATGTTGGTTTATAAACCATACATCGGAAGAGGACAATGTCATCCCTCGTGGTGTCGAAGGGAATTCTGTGCATTCCCCAAATGTGAACGCCAGACTTCTTTGGTGCGTTTTCTGGCACCAAATTCAGGCAATTTGCCCGGAGAATGTTGCATTTAGGTTGAGTTTTAATGGTCCAAAGTGTCTGCACATCAGGAAATTCGTGATGCAATTCCCAATGCAAACGCAGGGATGTCCCAACAACGATTCTGTTGGGTTTCAATCTCTTTGGTGGGGTGGTGTCGGGAAGAATGCAACCTTGGAATCTTGGAACCATGTAATGCAACGGAACTCTGCGACCTAGATATATAAGTTCCATCAAAAAACCACGGGATGCTGCAAAATCCGCATTCAGCTTGCGGAAGAAAAGAGACAAAACAATATCCAGATTTGCTCTCCCTAATTCTACAGTAAATTCCTCAATTCTCCTCGATTGATATAGGAAAAAAAGAGACGACTTTGTCATTTGCCCGTAGTAATATATATCTATCTATATCTACCATAGACATCCATAGACCATAATTCTTTAAAAACCAACTTAGCTAACGAACTGGGGCTGTATAAAACAGCCCCACAACATCCAACAGTTTTTCAGTCGCCAAGCAACTCATTTCATCCTTGATCTTGCGCCTCAGAGCGGTACAGATTCCACAGATTGACAAAGAAATATCGATCAACAGATACCCTCTGGTAAACTAACATAGCTATTGAAAATGGCCATTGAAATAGTGAGTTGTCCCATAAAAAATGGTGATTTTCCATAGTTATGTTAGTTTACCAGAGGGTAAACCTTCCACATGAATATGTGTTACTTTTTGCTTACAGCGACCATATGACCATTGCCATCCGGGGCTCCAACTCCTTCTCTGCTTCCACCTTCCATTCCTGCGCCTCTTGGCTCAACCTGGCCACGTGGCCAGCTGAGCTCAATTTATATGGCCCTCTGGGGCGAATGATGAAAAACCTTAGTAAAATCATAGCTTCTGGTTATCAACCATGGACAAATTCAGTATAAATAGAGGTTTTCATCCGAATACGAATGGAAAAGATGAAACTGTGGCAAAATGGAGGTTTACTTCGCTGGGAAAATCATCAACGGGGGATTTTCCAGCAAGCCATGGAGCTGACTATGAGAGGGAACAGGTCGCCCAGGTAAACTTGGGGATACCCATGGCTGTACCCAGTGATGCCTCTCCCTCTCTGCAGTGACCAAGGCAAGTTGTGCCTCGAGGCCGTGAAACCCAATCCCAGCTGGTCCAGCTCCTAACGCCTGAGACTTAGTTGATGGATTTTAGAGTCCAAACACCTTCACAGAGGCTGAATAGGGAGCGGGGAATGAGCACCAAGCCCAGCTTCAACTTTCAACTATACTGGTAAAATGCGAGCAAAACACCAAGTTTGAAGGATCAAAATTCACTAAGTGAGCCCCATATCTGCTGCTGAAATCCGGAAATTTACCAGGCATGAATCATTTGTTCACGATGTTTGTTGAATATCCTTTTAAGTTGATGACATTCCATGACATTCCACTTCTGATTTTATTATAAAACATGTCAAAACCTGTGGACCTTTGACCTTTGATGTTTTGGAAAATGCCGAAAAAAATTCACCCAACCCAATGTCTGCACATTTAAGTGTCCACTGATTTCCATAGTTTTCCTAGATTTTCTCCTACAGGTTGTCCCATCCCCCTAATATTAAACACGCTCTTAGAAACCATGGTTTCTAGTAGGGATTTTCTAGATCATTGGGAGCATTTAGGGATGTTTAATACAAGTACTAGGTGGATGTTTCCACATAATTCTCCCATACATTCCTTGACCCTCCAAATCCTAGGAAACTATAGGTGTCTTCGGAGTTTGACAGAAAAAACAATTGATTTTACCCAAAATCAAGGCTCTCCACATTCGAATGGCGGCCCCAGACCTGTTGCTCGCGCTGCACATGTCTCAGTGCGGCAGCCTGTCCGAGGACACGAAAAAAAAGGACGGCCTCTGGTGATCAACACTGGCAATGGAAAAGTCAACTTATTTGTACATCACAATATATATATTAATATATTTATTTATTTATTTATTTATTATTACTACTATTGTTATTATGTGTATATATATATATTAACAAATATGATCATCTAGAAATGGAATTCGATATACGTTTTCATAGAAATGGAATATGGACATGTTTATATATTTTTTTATAGAGAAATGCACAGAAAATCCGATTCCTATGATTCTCGCACCATTCGCCTCTTGCTCTGACTGCTGTTGTGAGGCCTGACAGCAGCGACAACTCGACCGATTTCGACCCTGGAGGTGAACATGGAGGTGAACATGCCGACCGTGGATCAGTGACACAACCAACAAATATCCAACAAAAAGATACAAAAAGTATACACAACCGGTATGTTAACTCTACGGAAAGTTGAGAATGATTAGCTTTTCTAGAATCTGATTTTTCAAGTATTCCCCCTTTTTGTGGCTTAGTTTGGTGGGGCGAGTTGAAATCTGGACATCGCCAGGCCGCCAGCGTCAAGTTTTGCGTCCCGAGTATATAAAGAAAGATCTTTACCCTCTGGTTATGACGAACAGTTCGCGAACTGGATAATCACCATGTTTAAAAGGCTAATTCATCTATAATAAATAGTAATTCAGTAATTCATCTATATTTTTAGGAATAATCCTCCATATTCATCGAGCCACCCTCTGGTAAATTATCATCTATAATTATAGACACCTATTATAATGATGACCATATTCCATAAATTCCATTTCCATTATACCCATAAATCATCTTTTATTTTATCTATAATAGGTGCATATAATTAAATACCAATTATAGGTGAAAATCACTATACCCATAAATTTTCCAACAATTTACCAGAGGCAATTTCCTCGACACAAGCCGATAATTTACCACCATCATCCTATTACTGACTGTGATGTTTCCTTCGGGACCTTTCTATACACAAAACCCTCTGGCTTTGTTGACATCAAAAAAAGGGTTGATATCATCACCTAAAAACTATATATCACCTATGTTTGATGCCAAAAAAAAACATCAACAAACCATTTGAAATCATGTTGCAATCATAACCAACAATCATTTGGCAATATTTGGCAGAGTTACCGCAATGATAACCATCATTCCAGTAATGTTGCGCAGTGAGGTCGCAACATAGTTTACCCAGAGGTTGTCCCTATTTTATCCCCATTGCCCCAACTATTCCCCATCAGATACCCCATCAGAAACCAGCCAGATGCCATTGGGTTTTTCACCAACCAGTCAAATAACTATTCAAAAAAACCCTTTTTGTTTCCACGCGATATCATCACAAAGACCCCTTCATCAAATTCTTTGAGATCACTTAGATCAAGTTACCCGAACATAGCTACGGAACATGGCCCATTTAGTTCGATGATTTACCGTGTTTTCTCCTTTAAAAAGGGGTAAAATCACCAGATCGCTACGTAGCTCTGTGAGTTTAGAGGGAAATTTCCCATGAAATGAGCCAACATAGAGTGATCAAATAGAGAACCAATAGATGATCAAAAAAAAATAGAGAACCAATAGATGACCAATAGGAGTAATTAGTAATCAGTAAACCAAAGCCATCATAGAGGGATCAACCAATAGATCAACCATAGAGTGATCAAAGCCAGATGAATCAACCCTCTGAATAATATTGAATAATTATATATCTAGGCAAATTATAATAATTCCTAACCTGAATTAAGGCCATTTGGGGATGATTCCCCTTACTAACTATGAATTCCAGTGAGGTCGCAGTGAGGTCGTTATAATTTACCCAGATATGATATATGTTTCATCAACCAATCGTGTTATCTTATAACCTCATCAACCAATCACTGATCTAAGCCTCTAAGCCATCGGTCGGATCAACACGGGAGCAGTGGCTGCGATCCACCCCTGTTGGTTGATGATTAGTTCGGGGATGATACTAGCCAACATATTGGGGATTATAGTAATGGGGGTAAACCAATGCCATAAACCATCATAAACCACCAAAAAAACCTGGGAATGGTAAATTTATACCACCAACCAAAAAATGGTGATGACATGTGATGACTGGGGGGTGGTAAAAAGTATTCACTTATTCTTTTACCCACATTAATCCAAGAACGGGGAGTCCCTATGAACCAACCCAGGAACTCGATCACCTCGCATCGCTCAGGCCTTCAGTTCTCGGCACTCCTCTTGGAGACGAAGCATCTGTTCCTGGTGTCGGCGTTGACGAAATGGGGATCCTTGGGGTATGTCTATCGAGCCACTAAAGATAGTGTTGTTGATTGGTCATGATAGGGTATAGTTGATTGGTCATGAAAATTGGTTTGATATTGATTTACTAACAATGGAATCTTGATAATCCATATCATTATCCATGGTTATCATCTTTACTAACTGGTTTCTTAGGAATTATGACAATCCATAGGGACACCTATCAACCAGTACAATGAGATAGGATAGGATGGTATTTTTCATGGCATGGCCCACTTGAATATTCCTTGTGGGATTTCATCACCCCATGTTTGAATGGGCTGCTGTGATCTTCAGCGGCCAGGGATACCCTGCAACTCTGCTGAGGCTTTACCAAGGCTGGCCATTTTACCAAGGCTGGCCATTTTACCAAGGCTGGCCTTCTATACAGAATCATTTCGTCCATGTTTTTTTGCGAAAAAACACTAACATACACAATCACGGTTTACCCAGAACGACAAGTGGTAGATGGCCTAAGGTAGTTTAGTTTTATCAAGTTTTAGTATGGTTTAGCTAGCAAAAAGCAAGTGCAACTGGTTGTTGGTTGAGCCAACCATCACGAAAAATAGGGGAGATTTGAAACAAACTTAATACTCATTTTTGGAAACAACATTGTAGCGTGCAAAAAAAGGATTACATGTGGCATTCAGCATTACAATGGTGTTTTGTGGTTCCAACTATATATATCTGTCGTACAAAAGTACAATGGTGCCGTTGAGAGTCGACCAGAGCAGACATGGAATGGCTCGGATATGCTCGGATTATATAATTTATATATATATAATTATATACTCTTTGGTGGTACACCTACCCCTCTGAAAAATATGAGTTCGTCAGTTGGGATGATTATTCCCAATATATGGGAACATGAAAAAAAAACTACCGGTCTGCAAGTCCCAGCCAAACTCATTCATCTGGGAAAATAAAATTCATGTTCCAAACCACCAACCAGATAAAGAAAGATGCCCTGGATGGCGGACAGAGTAATGGAAGGGCTTCTGGTGAGACCTGTCTTATCCTCTGTGGGTTAGCTACGCACATTGATTTCACCAGCGTTCACTTCCTGAAAAAAAAACGCCCCGTGTCATGGCGAATCAATCGCAGATACGAACACCAAACCTGGTTCTGGTGGGTGGTATACCTACCCCTCTGCAAAATGATGGAGTTCGTCAATTGGGATGATGAAATTCCCAATATATGGAAAGTCATAAGATTCATGTTCGAAACCACCAACCAGTGGCTTCTAAGTCATACAGCTTACTTAGATACGAACACACACGAATTCCTTTGATCTTCAATGTTTCCAAGACAAAAACAAACCATTGGTCTGTTTTCTCATCAAACTGGCCACCAACATGGACCATGAATACATATGAAAACCACCATTCACAAAGGTGAACCTATATGTGAAATTTGTTGAATCCATTTTGCACATGGTGAACAAATTCTATGTGTTTCTATTTGAACACATGCTGAAAAAATATGTTAATCATGTTTTTTTAATGTTTCATTTCCCACGTGTCATACTCTTCTGAAATTCCCATTTCTTGTGATACGGAGGTGACCTAAGTTAGTTCCATGCCTCGGAGCGGAGCTGTTGCTCAGCGACCTGCGAACAGAAGTCTGAATGCCTGTTGGCTGGATATGAAGTAGAGAAGTCCTATGTATAACCATATTTTTTTTATTGGATGTTTGTATATACGGAAGATCATGGAAGTTAGTCGGTCGAAACTTGGTTTACGTCCTCGACACAATTAGGCTTTATGGTAGATATACCGAACTATCCTGAATTTGTTAAGTTGGTGGTTTCAACACCTCTGAAAAATATGAAAGTCAGTTGGGGTTATTATTCCCAATATATGGAAAATCATACGATTCGTGTTCCAAACCAACCAGATTAATTTAACTATCTATGGATAGATTTATATTAGTAGATTATTAAAATTTCTTAAAACGGAGTAGATAAAAATGAATTTCTTCATAGGCTAAAAATATCTGGACTTGTCCCCATCCAATCTCTGATTTTTTTCAGACATGGGATGACAGTTTTTTTTTTCAGACGTGGTGAACTTCATAGGATTTATATGGATGGATTGATGAGAACCCATCGACTGACCTGGTAAATTACCTGGGGATTTTGCAGCACCAAACGAAGGGATACCCTCTGGTAAACTAACAGTTTGCGAACTGGAAAATGGTCATTGAGTTCGTTGATTTACCCATGAAATAAATGGGGGTTTCCAGAGTTGTTAGTTTACCAGAGGGTATATGATGTTACATGAAGTGCAGTAATGGATGGTTTCGCAGGTTGTGGCTTAAGATGGGTTATTCGGCACCCATGTTAAGCCACTTGGCGCAACCATCCATTACTGTTGAGATAGGTTAAGTCCAAACCCAGTGAGGCCCTCGGTGGAAAAATTCTCCCCATGAAATTCATGTGGAAGCCGCATGTGACTTAAAATTTACTTGAGATTTCTGTGAGAAAAAAATGTTCATTATGGCTTTTCATTGGAAATAATACGGCTTTTAATTATTGTATTTTTTGATTGGTGGGGTTAGTTCACTCAATAAAACTAGAAAACAGACCTTAAAAAACTGACCGCTTGGGGTCGAGATGAATCCATTTCTGTTTCGGTCCAACAAAAATGAAAATTTGATCAAGTCATTTGGGTTGACTCCACAATGTGGTTGTTTCCCTTGAACCAAGATTTTTAAAAAAAGTCCCCGTCAATATTTCAATGTTTAAAAACAATCCAAACCTTGCAGTAGATCCTTGCAGTAGATTCAAAAACATTAAATACGAAGATCCAATATGTCATAGTCCGACCTAAGTCCTCAATTTGGACGTCCCTCATGGGCTATTCACATAGGGAAACACATATAAACACATGACGGAGATTTTGCTGCATTTTTTTCTTCGCTGAGTGAAGCCGGTGAAGCCCCGAAGAAAAACATGGTTCCGTGTTCAACACAGCTACTTGGTGGCTCATCCCGCGAATCGTAAGTGGGTTATAGACCCAGTTATAAATGGGATAAGTAGGGTTAATCCACTTATAACTGGGGTTATAACCCACTTACTAAGTGGGATGAGCCACCAAGTAGGATTTCAACCCTACAAATACCCATGGTTTTTATTCCCGAGATCTTCATTCCGAAGATCCGGATCTCAGAATCTCAGAACCACCACAAAGCCATACATTAGACCATCTACTGGCCTCTATGTCTGTGGTCAGCATACCCCCACCTCCAGGCATGTAAGAGTCCATGTCGCAGTCCACGTCGCAGTCCACGTAAGAGATCATGTGAAAGACATGGCCCATAACAAGCCAAAATAAACCCATAATTGAAGCCCATCATGGCCTACTTACCCACGAACCGTTCAGAAACCTTTACATGGGTTGTTACGTGAGTTCTTACGTGAGTTCTTACGTAGGTTTTTCATGCCTTTTTCAGGGGGGAATACCCCTGAACCGTTCATTCTCCGTTCTGAACCGTTCTGAACCGTTCAGAAACCTTTACACGGGTTGTTACGTGAGTTCTTACGTGAGTTCTTACGTAGGTTCTTCTTCATGCCTTTTTCAGGGGGGAATACCCCTGAACCGTTCATTCTCCGTTCTGAACCGTTCTGAACCGTTCAGGGGGGAGGTAAAAACAGCCAAAAACCACGTAAGAAACCACGTAAGAAACCAGGCCAACAAAAACAGTCCTTGGAAGGGGTTGGACAGGTTAGGTTCTCTCACAGTGTGTCACGGGCTAAACCAGTGGCCACTGACCACGTGCGCCTTGCCATAGCCATAACTAGGCTCACAGTCACCCATTTTCATGAGCCACACCACTCACATGGGCTTATGAGTGAACATCGACTGACAATACAACGCCACATACATACAATACAAAGATTGTTCAAAGGCCCATTATTTACATGACTTCTTACGTCAACTCTTACGTAGAAAAGACCCATCTCTTACGTCCACCTCTGGGAGACGTCAGAAACCAGCCAATAAAGAGGCTAATGGCAGCTCTAAGCCATACATCATTAATTAACATTGCCAATCAGCCAGATACCCTGCAACAAAATGACAAATTCTTTGCTGGTGAACGTAGATATTCCCATTGATACCAAAAGACTAAAGGATTAAAGTATCCATGTAAGATTGACCTAGTTTATATTGACCCGAATTTTTGCTGCTTCCAAAGATCCAATGTCACATCTAAAATCATCTAAACATCGGGCCACATCTACCAGATCTCATATCCTATGGTAATATCGTCCGCAGTTGGGATATGGGGCTCCTAGTTTTTGTTATCCTCCAGTCAACTGACATAGCCAACATAGCTATGGAAATCCATGGATTGTCATGAATGTTCCATATGTTTTTCTATACTTACGGGCAAGTCATATGGACCCCAGTGTGTGGGCTGTCCATGTATAAATGAACAAATCCTACCGACCTATACTGTTGGAACTGGGGTGAACTAAGCCACTTGCTGAACCTGAACCACCGAGTATTCGCTAAAGTCACTATGCTCATCATCTCATTCATCCCACGTACGTTTGAAAAACAATGGATACATGGGTTTGTCTGAAAAAATCGGGGAACACCCCATTCCATCCCATGGATTCTCATCATTTTCCATGGCATAACATGATCATTTAGAAGGTATATCCCATTTTCAAATTCATATGAACGGCCTTCAAAACCATGTGTCGTCTCTAACCCTACTGCTCGGTTGAGAACGAGATGCCCAAATATGCCAAATATATAAAAAAAATAATAACAATAACAATAACAATTATTATTATTGTTATATATAATACAATATATATATATGCATATATATATGCATATATATATACATATATATATATATATATATACATATATAAAACAATATTATATATGCATATATATATATATATATGTACACATATTGGTTCCAGTCCAGCAGTACAATCCCCAACTAATCATCAACCAACCGGTGTTGAACGCAGCCACTCCTCAGATGGTTGGCTGAAGTTAGATTCGTTGGTCCAAATAGCTGACACAACGAGGTTTTAAGGTAGATATACCGAACAATTAATGGATTTAATTAAGTTTAAAATGGTCTATTGATGTCTATTGATTTATACAGTATATCCCTTACAGTTCGATGCGGGAAATCAAGCATGAAGACGATTTTCCGAACGGCTTTCCCCACACCTTTTCCTTTCGAAGTATACCATTTCAGCAGCAATGGATGGGATTATACACCATTTAAGTTGGTTTATAATCCCCATGAATACTATACTTATATCATGTTATATCTACCATAAACCATAGAATTCAGCCACTTACAAGGCAACTTAGCTATCTTGGGGGCCCCATCCATAGCTCCCCCGAGAAACTCAACTTGATGCCTCCTGCGCTCCGTCCCGTGCGCGCGAGCGCAGGGAGGACAAGGCGCGCCCCAGCCGTTCACGCGCAGCCTATGTCGTAGCCACGTCGCTTAGGGGGGAAATCATCCACTGGTTGAGGGGAAAATTACAGTAATCCATGTTTAGGGAAGAATATGGAAAAATCATATCATCTTTTGTATCATATAGGGATAAAACTAACATTTAAAGATAGGAATACATGAGAAGTAACCCATGTGCAGGGCCTGACACCATCCATTTTTGGGGGCTATGCAATGTTTTTTAGCCATGTCAAGCCAAGAAATGGGGATCGCAACCAGCCAAAGATGGAGATGTTAAACTGGTGGCCACTGGAAATCCTCTATAAATAGAGGTGTTTGTTGCTGGGAACATCAGCTGTTGGATATGTTCCAGCCATGGAGCTGATGAAACCAGATGCTGTACGCAACGTTGAGGCGGTATGAGTGCATAGATAAGCATCAAACACAGGGACACAAGGAATGGACTGATCTTGATGGACATGTTCAGTACTTAATATAGGCATGCTAACTTCATCCAAATATATCATCATCAAATATTATATATAATATGTATAATATATATATATAATATTATATTATTTTATATTATATTATTTTATATTATATATTATATAATATAATAAAATATTATATTATATTATATCATATATTATATGTTATTATATATATATATATATATTAATATATATATATATAACAGCGAGATCTCAAATTATATCCCGAGAAATCCCGATGATGGATAGGTTGTTTTTTCTTTATATTTCCACCAAACAATGTGCCTATAAATATTTACAAATCCCTACAACCCAATGTCTATTCCCACAGCAACTTATGCCCCAATATATCTCAATATCTCCAAAGTAACGTTGTTGGGTTTTGAGTAATCTAAATATAAAACTAATTATAAATCCCTATAAATCCTTATAAATCCCTAATCCCTATAAATCCTTATAAAATCCTTATAAAATCCTTATAAATCCCTATAAATCCTTATGGTTGTTGCTTCAACCTCCATTTTGGACGGCCCCCAATGGCCCCCATGGCACCTCAAAAACCGCCGTCAACCGATAGGCCTCGCCTCGTCTTCCGATTGAGCGAAGCGCAGCCGTTCAGACAGCACCTTTTTGCGTCCGAGTCGACGCGGAATCCGCGGACGCAATGCCCGAAAGCTGAAAGATCTGAAAGGAAAATCCATGGGAAACATATGGGGGTTTCAACTTTGACATGGGTTTCAATACTCAATTCATGGACGTTCATGATTTGGATGATTTGAGGTACCCACGATTGGAGACATCTATGGATAATAGATAATTACACTTAACCAACGTGGGTTATACTTCACTTCATGGAAGCTTCATTCATTGTTGATCATGGGATATCTGTGTAATATGAAATATGATCATAAGGTCTGAGACTGTAATACTTACTGATTTGGAAAACATTAAAAACAGCAGTGAGTCTGTATGGTATTTCAGCAGTAAGTCCGTAATGCACATGTAGCATTAGGTAATAAAGGTAATTTTAATCAACTGTTAATGGTGATTTGCTGGGATTACCAGGATTCAATGATGGTTGCCCTCCGGTAGCTTTTCAAGGGACAATAAAATATAAATGGATGAGTTGTCCATTGCCACGTTTGATTACCAGAGCGTATATCACTATGATTGAGGATCATTATATTGATAATCAATGATGACAATCTATAATCAATCCATGGGATATAACTATGTGATATATCCATAATATCTATAATCCATTATATCACAATGATAATGATAATTGCTCATCATCAATGGGACAAGTATCATTATCATTGTGATATAATATGATATAATCATTAATGTTCCTATTGCAAAAATCCCATCAAAATGAAGCGCCAAACATCATAGTGTTGGTTATACATCCCATTGTATATTACTTGAGAGGGGGGGGACGAAAGGTAGGGGGGAAAAGACAGGAGGGAGAGGCAAGAGAAGGTGCGACTGTTTGTAACGCAAGCACGCCGACGACGACGACGACGGCGACTACTACTACTACTACGACTACTACTACTACTATGACGACTACTAGTACTAGTACTAGTACTAGTACTAGTACTACTAGTACTACTACTACTACTACTAATACTAGTACTACTACTACTACTACTACTACTACTACTACTAGTACTACTACTACTACTACTACTACTACTATGAGGACTACTACTACTACTACTACTACTACTACTACTACTACTACTATGAGGTCTACTACTACTACTATGAGGACTACTACTACGACGACGACTACTACTACTACTACGACGACGACTACTTCTACTACTACGACTACTACTACTATGACGACGACGACGACGACTACTACTACTACTACTACTACTACGGCTACTACTATTACGACGACTACTACTACTACTGCTACTACTACTACTACTACTATTACTATTACTATTCCTTCTACTACTACGACTGCTACTACTGCTACTACTACTACTACTACCACTACCACTACCACTACCACTACCACTACCACTACCACTACCACTACCACTAACACTACCACTACCACTACCACTACCACTACCACTACCACTACCACTACCACTACCACTACCACTACCACTACCACTACACTACTACTACTACTACTGCTACTACTACTACTACTACTACTACTACTACTACGCCCAGGCCCGTTACACTTTACATTCAATTGGGAAGATCAACAAGGGTATTAGGGAATATTAAACTCCCACCCCTGTTAAACTTTAGATTGAATTGGGAAGATCAACAAGGGTATTAGGGAATATTAAACTCCCACCCCCGTTAAACTTTGCATTCAATTGGGAAGATCAACAAGGGTATTAGGGAATATTAAACTCCCACCCCGGTTAAACTTTACACTCAATTCGGAAGATCAACAAGCGGATTCATGACTTCGTGGAAATTGCGTTGAAGAGTTTGCCGATTTCTAACGTTAGATGTATAAGGTAGGCATTTTGGACAAGAATCGGTTGGGAAGAAACTTTTGGAGTTTGAAAAGCTCACCCAAGCAGCTGGAATGTTTGTGTGCTTGTTGTTGGTGAATCGTTATTCTTGTAGGTATACCGTGTTGTCAGCACGCGGACTCGTTGGACGGGCCTCCAGGGAGTCGACTGAGCTAGTTGTTGACGCTGTGGAGGCGCTTCCGCCACGACTACATAAAGTATCGTTTTTTTGTTCTGTACAATGACGTTCCGAACTCCGAATACGTGGACCCGGCGGAGGGGCCTCCAAAGGGTCAACCAAGTGAGGGGTTGACTCTGTGGAGGCTCTCCCACCGGATCCACAGAAACTATTGTTTTTGGTTAGTTGTTGCCTTTGTGATTTCTAGCAAGTTTACATAAAGTCCAACCGGGTCCACAGAAACTAATGTTTTTGGTTAGTTGTTGACCTTGTGATTTCTACTAAGTATACATAAAGTATCGTTTTTTGTTCTGTACAAGTACGTTCCGAACTCCGAAAACGTGGACCCGGTGGAGGGGCCTCCAGAGGGTCAACCAAGTTAGGGGTTGACTCTGTGGAGGTTCTCCCACTAACAAGGGTATTAGGGAATATTAAACTCCCACCCCGGTTAAACTTTACATTGAATTGGGGAGATCAACGAGCGTATTAGGGAATATTAAACTCCCACCCCCGTTAAACTTTGCATTCAATTGGGAAGATCAACAAATGTATTAGGGTATATTAAACTTCCACCCCCGTTAAACTTTACATTCAATTGCGAAGATCAACAAGGGTATTAGGGTATTAGGGAATATTAAACTCCCATCCCCGTTAAACTTTGCATTCAATTGGGAAGATCAACAAGGGTATTAGGGAATAGTAAACTCCCACCCCCGTTAAACTTTACAGTCAATTGGGATGTTGATGATGTTGATGATGTTGATGTTGTTGCTGATGATGATGATGATGTTGATGAAATGAGGGAAAAATTCGTCATCCGTTTGCCCAAACGAACGACACGGGGAATCTCACAAAACATTGGCCCTGCGCAGTCAAAACGCACTTTCCCGGGCAGCACATCCGTCCTGGCCGTAGTACTAGTACTACTACTACTACTACTACGACTACTACTACGACGACGACGACTACGACTACGACTACTACTACTATCATTCGTATGGCACCTATCTCACTAGAATTTACCAAAGAACAGAAAACATCATTTTTTCG
>CAMXCT020001682.1:0-2500 GCA_947184155.2 Cladocopium goreaui | reverse complement strand
CGGTGGCCACCGAAGACACCCCCCGGGACCCGTGTAAACGTACCTGCATTGTTAATTTCAATTTTTCGGATCTAATCTGCATGTTTCAGGATTCAGTTCCTGCCGGATCATATAATGATCCATTCTTGTCTAGTGTGATTTCCATGGTGGCTCCGACATGGTGCCATGGAGCCATTTGAGGCAACCCTTTTTAGGGTGAGTGATGACTGTCCTGACTTCCGAATTTACACATTTGAATCTAGTAATTCGTTTAAGTAATGTGCAACAGATGGCCTTACCGTTTTGTGCCTTTGATGAAGTCCCGCGGCTCCTGTGGTCCCAGGGATTCCTCGCCGACGCATTTCTTCAGCTTTGAAGCTGTTCTGAACATTCAGGAACCTCCTTTTTTCGCAGCAACCTTTGCAGTTACATTACATGAGACAGAACGCAGGCAGGTACACGACTTTCAGGTGTGGTCTTCTTTCTTTTGATGGTTGTCTGGTGAGGTGAAACATATTGTGCATCTAATTCGATGGAACTTGAAAGCTGTTTTATGCCAATTGGGGCAAGACTTGACCACGGTCCCGGTGCAGGGAACAATCGCACGAACAGTAGGTCTAGGAACTGGGTCCTGTTTTTTAATTAATTGTTTTGGTTTTTGTCTGGCATCAACTAGTTCCCCATTGGTCCCTAATCTTTCCCCGCGTGCCTCTCCGTAACGTGTTGTTGGGTTTAGGTGTGTGCGCTGTTTTTGTCAGGTCCGTTTCGCCGTGTAGGTTGGTTCTGGAGGTCCGTCTGTTCCCCTCCCCCCCCTGCGCTGTTTTGGCCGTCTGCCCGTCGTGTGTCCGCTTTTTTCTTCCTCTTGCCTTTCAGGGTTGACCCGGCTCCGGCCGGGTGTGTGTGTGTGTGTAACATCTAAATAGATGTACAACTTCTCTCTCTTTTCTTCCTTTGTCCTCTCCCTTTCTAATTCTAAATTCAATGCAGGGGGCCACCGGGGTCCCGGGGGGGTCGGTGGCCACCGAAGACACCCCCCGGGACCCGTGTAAACGTACCTGCATTGTTTCGTATCTAATCTGCATGTTTCAGGATTCAGTTCCTGCCGGATCATATAATGATCCATTCTTGTCTAGTGTGTGCTTGTGATTGTTCCACTTTTCTTTTTTAGGTGGTGTACTTACTGGTGTGGCTGATTGAACAGAGTAATTACTGGATTCATTGTCACACAACGAGGAAAATCAAGCCTTAAAAGCGTCCATCTTGCCTTTGTTGGTGTTTTTAGGTGCTTGTTGAACCCTTATTGACCCTGTGCCATTCCATCTTGCGGCCATGTTGGGCCTATGCCAGGCTTATGCTGACGCTTTGTGGCATTTGTTGAAAGCTAATTGATCCCATGTCAGGCCATCTTCCCTCTATGTTGGCTCTATGCTGCGTTTATTTCATCTTCTAGGAAACAGATTCGGAAAAATTGCCTATTCCAAGAACACAGAAAGTACACATTTCTGGACCAAACATGAGCTCAATTTCGTCCATGTCGTCCACTTTTCAGACGCTTGTTGAGCCCCATGTCAGGTCATCTTGCAGGTTTGTTGTGCCATTGTCGCGCGTATGTTGCTTTTTGTTGGCTTTTGACTTGCTGGCCCCAAGTACGTCCATGTCAGCTATGTTGGGCCTACATATCTTGGAATCATCTTGCAAGGGCCTGGTCCAGGCCTGGGTGCCTGCCTGTTCTTATGCCCGCCGGGCGTAAGCGCAGGCGGGGCTTTGGCAGCGCAGGTTTGGCAGGGTAAAGGCTGTTTTTTCATCATTTTAGGCCCAAAACCTGTTCGATGAAGGGCCTGCCTGTTCTTATGCCCGGCGGGCATAAGCGCAGGCGAGTGAAAAGGAGACATTTCATCCACAGGGTTGTTTTGCCGTGGATTCCCATGAGAAAGGGAAATTTCATCCATGGAATGGAGCCAGTTTGCAATGAAATGGCCAATTTGAAATGAAATGGAGCCAGTCTGGGGTAACTGGGGGTGTAAGCCAAGTACATAGACGACAGTCCATTTGGATGACTTAGTAAACCAGAGCTATGAAACAGTATAAGTGGTATGACGTGTCCAGTGTTGCTTTCTTGCTTGGCTGTGACGAATTCAGAGCCAACAAATGCCCAACAGAATTACGACCGAGTTTGTGAGCGGAGTAGAAAAACTCGGTCGTAATTTTTTTTTCCTTCTACAATGCCCGGGAAAGGATTCTAGGTGTATGTTGCAGACCATGGGGCCAGTTGACTATGGCCACTAACCAGATAACTCCTTTGTATCCATGTATGTTTGTAAATATGTCTGTCTGTCTGTCTGTCTGTCTGTCTGTATGTATGTATGTATGTATGTATGTATGAATGTAATGTTATGTATGAATGTAATGTTATGTAATGTGATGTAATGTTATGTCACATTAAGTCGTGTAATGTTATGTTATGTTACATCATGTATGTCTGTATGTATGTATGTATGTATGTATGTATGTATGTATGTGT
>CAMXCT020001681.1:37858-138378 GCA_947184155.2 Cladocopium goreaui | reverse complement strand
ACACAAGGTCTAAATCGTTTCTCAAGGTATTCCGTTCCTCTTTGCCTGACGAACTCGTAGGGGCATAAACACCGACCACAAACAACCCTCGACGCCAACCAACACGGGGAAAAGAAAGAGCTGCAATGCGATAAGATTTCTGATAGACTACAGCTCCACCCGACTGCCACCAATTCCACCATACCTCTGACATGAGAAATCCCACTTTCTGTCTAACCACTAGGTACCATGTACTACCACGACAACGATACGTTCGTACCCCGTCCTCTCGGAAAGACAGATCAGTCAGAGTGACCAACCCCCAACGCTGAACAACCATACGCGACAAAAAACATTGGATTTTCAATTCTTGATTGATATATCCAGAAACTGCACCCAACCCACGCGTATTCCAGGTGGCCAATCTCCATTGCCGTTGCCATGCGCGCTGCTCTTTAGTTCGTTGATGAAAACGGGCCCGAATATGTCTGGTGCGTTGCTGTTTAGCTGCTGCGACCTTTTTACGGACCCGAACCACCTTTCGACCTAGTGACCGAACCGAATGTTTGTGCGGCCGTTGCCTTAGTGCACGTTGACATTTTCCACAGGGCAGTGAGAGTTTTGAGTTTTTCCCGTCGATACAACATACCGGCAGTGCGTACGGTCACACAAGAGGAGAATGGAGAGCAAAGAAAACCCGAACCCGACACGGATCCCCCGCCCTAGGACAATGTACCAACCTTTCCACGTGCGTACACTAGATCAGCCCTCGAACACACCAAATTGTACCAGTGCCGGTACCTTTGGGTCTGAAACCACCTAGGGAAAACCGAGTAAGAAAACCCAAGGTAATTAACCGCCGACCACACGGTTAACACCCGTTCCGAACTAGCCCGTACGCCCCAGGGAGAGTTCCACCGTACAGAACAGCGAAACCCAACCGCCCCAAGGTTTGGGCCAGACGGCGTGATGGATCAATTCCGCTCCTGCCTATACCTAAAACAAGACCCTAAAAATTACCACAGCATCAACGTCCCAAGAGACTCCCGACTCAAAAAAAAACGTCGGGGAGGGATTAGCATACACTCGTGCTCCCTATGTCTTAATAATCCGCAGACCGCGTCGCGCATCGCTTTGTTCATTCACTGCATTCAACTATCACATTTCATGAAGTGAGAAACCGCACTCAGTGCCAGTACCGTGTGATTTGCCCAACCAAGTATCAAAATGAGGCTCTGAAATGCGGCCGAGTGTAAGTGCCCGCGGCTCGCCCACGTGGAGGTTGCGATCCTGTCAGTTCTGCGGCTTG
Organism: Cladocopium goreaui; assembly: GCA_947184155.2. Taxonomy (NCBI): domain Eukaryota; class Dinophyceae; order Suessiales; family Symbiodiniaceae; genus Cladocopium; species Cladocopium goreaui. The sequence continues at coordinate 137,090 of CAMXCT020001681.1, read as the reverse complement.
ACTTCAGGCGTGATACATCTTACTTGACCATTGATCACTCTAGTGTGTGATTCAGAGCGGTCGAAGGACGCTGTGACTTTCAGGCCTAGATACAGTTCTCTAAACCAGTATTCCTTAAGCATCATAAAGGAAAGGTGAGGTGCCCTCACTTCCAATACGTGCGAGGCTGGCATTAGTAGAGTTACCATCCATTCAGCTAAGAACTCAATCATTTTGACTTCGAGTTTAGGGAGGATGGCTTGAACTGCTCGTAGTGCACCCGCGATGTCTGGAACATGCCTACGCGAGGGCAACCCAACTGTTCGCTTGGCATACTCGTCAGCAAAATAAAGTCTGCACAACTTTGAGACCCATTGGCTCGGTTTCTCCATGTCTATGGTGATCTTAGCTAGGGGCCATGGGTCTGGGAGCGTGGATAAACAATGCAACAATTCGGAGGTTAGGTCCGCCGAGATGACTGGGAGGGCTTCTCCTTGTGGGCGATAGTCAACTGCAGGTCCACCGTGCCTTTGCTTCTTTGCGTGTGGGTGCGGGCGGCACTGTGCACGGCTTGGATGGTGGTCTCATATTGGCTGACCATGGCCCGTAAGTACTTGCATGCGCGAACAGCTGCTCTTCTTGTGCTTGGCCCATCTTCGGGCTGGTTCTTGGCAGCTACTGCGAGGATATCTCGTGCCTCTTCTTCTGGCGACCGTTTGGGTTCCGTATCTGGGGCAGGTGCATTGGGAGCGGTACCTTGGACTGGCGCCTCTTTTGCGCGTGGCAAGTGGTCTGGGATCGGCAACTTCGGGTGTAATCGCCATCCATCAAAGAAGCATATGCCGGGCAGGGACAGGATCTCCTGGTCTGGGCCCGTCTGTGCTACTATGTGCCCGGTGCGTGCTTTATACAGTCCTGAGGGTAGGCACACGTAGGTGGGAGAGTGTGTGCGATCAGCAGCGTAGGCATATAGAACAACTTCAGAGAAAGGGAGATTCTGCTCAGGGAGCCACTTGTGTTGAGTTCGTAACCCCGCTTGAACTTCTTGGAAGCGCTCCCTGTTCAGCCATCTAAGGTCTGACCCTCGCACCAATATCAGCCGATATCTTGCTCGCTTCACTTCGTCAGCTTGCTGATCGTAGTATTGATTGGCAATTGCAAGGGGAGGGTACTCCCCGGTTGGTGCCGAATTGAGTGACCACCGGCTTAGCTGTGCTAGATTCTCTTGGACTGGGTCAGGGTCAAATTTTGGCATGCTCCATGTCGTTTCTCCTCTCCGTAGGCCCCGGATGCCATATGCAATTGCAGCAATCACCTGTGCCATGCCCATGAGCCCCATCATGTCTAGCGGGAGACCAGCAGGGTTAACGATTTGGACCGAGTGAGTCCGACAGTGATTCTGCCTAGGCAGTCTTCAGTATCTTCTGTAGGAGAGCCATTGGAGTAATACTTAGTGTTGAGAAATCCAATACTGGGCTGAGCTACGATTGATACCTGCGCTGTTCCTCCTGCCGAATTGGCTATTGTTTCTACACGCAGGGTGCGAACATAATCCCTTTTGAGCACGGAGCGGTTCAAATTGTTCTTATGATCAGTTGCTGTGGTCATTGTGAAAAGTCCATCGGCAAATCCAGCATTGTGAGGAAAGGGGCTGAGTACTTCTGACACAAGAGTTTCTAAATCCGTCGCTACCAAACCGTTGATCCTAGCATTAGTATCCCAGAGCACTAGTTGGAACCCGGGTGGCTTGTCGGGAAGGCCTCCCGAAGCAAAACTTCCTAGTTCCCATAGGCCATTGATCTTCCTGCAAAGATTAGGATATCTAACTGCAACCACTGCATGGTATGTCACAGGACTAACCCTGGAGCTGGACGGAAGCATTAACCCCCAGGCATGGATGTCACTTACACCGGCGGTCTGGGAGTTTAAGACTGCTTGTATGTCACCAGCCATGGGCAGGAGGGTAGCAGCATGCTGCAAAATCCAGGCAAGGCGCACGAGAGACCGTGGAAAATTGAGAGCGGTACCCGCCAGCAGTTCCGAGTCTACGAATCGGGAGTATCGTTGCATATTTGGTTGAGCTGCTTCAAATACGGCTTTGAGGCCTGGGAGCACAGTGCTGGCTGCCCTGAGGTCTTCCTCATCCTGCGGCGAGAGGTGACTTGTCCATAGCTGACCTAATGTGGACTGGCCTCGTTTGAGGATTTGACTAAGAGCCGTTAAGCCTTCATTCGCCGAACCATCTAGCAGTCGGATCATTGCATCAGCAAGGTTGGCTGGCATGTAGTAGTTGCGGTCGCTTCGCAGGCCATGCTTTTTAGCTAACAGTAGTTGTCGTGACCGCTTTGCATTGCGAGCTGCCCGATCAATACCGCCAGGTGTCTGCTCAGAGTCTCCTGTCCACAGGACCAGGGGTTGCTGTTTCAGCAGGCTGATAACTGCAATTTCGCGGCCAGTGCCGTACTGCTGGCCTTCATCAATGACCAGGAGGGAGAGCTCTTGCATGAATCCACTCATTGTGGCCCATTGCATGGTAAGATCCTGGGCTACCGTTCCCCCGGTGGCTAATATTAATTGACACTTGTTCAGCATTTGCCTTCTTTCTCTCGGGTGGATATCAAATTTCGTGTGCGAGTAACTGCTTTTGTTGCGCTCTTGGTCTCCCACCAGCCTGCCTATGCGCCCAAACACCCCCGACGGGGGGTCGAGCCATAGGAGGAGGTCAGCAAAGGATCGAGTGCCGGAGTTCTCTTTGCAAATGAACAATATTTTGAGGCTGTCGGTAGTGTCGATTTCAATCAAGGCCAGGATGAGGATTGCCATCGATTTCGACTTGCCTGCTCCGAAAAGCCCTTGGATGCACAGATCTAGCCGGTTGGTGAGCAACGCCATTGTCACTGCGCAGAGTGTGCCTAAAACGTGTCCGTCAAGCTCAGCGGCAAAGGAAGTGCAGTGGAGCGAGTCCAAGGGTGAAGCTCGCCCTCCACGTGACATGGAATTAGCACTAGGCGGAGCAACTGGCCGCACAAATGCAAGAAATGTGATCTTTTGTTGCCCTCCATTCCTTCTACTGCTGTTTGGACATTGTAGATGCCTAATCCCAGGTGGTACCTGCACGGGGGGGTTTGCGCAACCGCGGTAAGCTCACGGGTAGGCTTAGTACATCCGAACATCCACATTGTATCGAGAAAGAAGGTCTGGGGGACCGGGCTGTTCTGTCCCTGGACGGTCGCATCAATGGGGTCCAGGTGCTGGCCGGAGGCACTATACCAGTCTTGGAGGGCTTCGAGTTGTTCCTTTGCAAAAAACTCAATGGCCGGTCCTGAGAGGAAAGCAACTTCGATGAATTTAGGGTTGCACTGTCTGTATATGCGTGAGGCAGCCAGCTCATCCTTTTTTTTGGCTGCGCGTGGCGTGATGGCGAGGACCAAGCCAAAAAGGATTTGAAGGTCATCTCCATCATAAGCTAGTGCGTCCGCTGTACCCACCATGGCAATGAGCCTACCCGTGCCAATGGGGCTGACTTTGTGATGGTGCGCATCGCTGGCCAGCAGGCTGAACACTTCAGTTTTGCCCAGGCTTGGGTGTCGGAACGCGAATGCATCCTGCCCGCCTTTAACTTTCCAATGTCCAAACTCGCTGCCTTTGAAGAGGAATTCAAGGGCGATGGGTTGCGATGGTTGCCGGATGGGGCCCGCACTTTGCATTGTTAACCCTGTTTCATTATAGCCTTCATTTGGACTGAGCATGGGCAAGTAGTAGTCTAACATGTAGACAGCCAGGGGCAATTGCAAGGTGCCAAGGAAATGTTGTACCATGGTGGTATAGTTGAGCAACTTGGACCTTGAGGAGATGGTGACTGTTGCCAACGTGGCTAAGTATTGGGTTGCCTCTTGCTCAGTTTTGACCTCTGAATTGTGGGCAGCAATGTGTGTAACAAGTGCCTGTGTCGTGGTTTCAGGTAGCTCACACATTTCCGCTAATTCACGCAGGAGTTTTCTGGCAGTTCTTGAGAGCTCAAAGCTGCACCATGAGATCAGACGGAGGGGAGCCTGTGAGTACACTTCGAAGGGGAGCACTCCAGGGGTACCTTCTAACTGCTCCATATCTGGTCGTCCTTCTGGGAGGGCAACTCTTGTCCAATGCGAGTAGTTATGTTGTGCAGTACCGAGGTACGCTCTCCATCCTGTGATATGCGTAATTTTAAAGCCCCGTTGCCTAAGCAGCTTGATGTCATGGTTTGACGGGTTCCATACGCAGAGCCTGTCATCTGCATGGTGAATGAGGTGGATCTCTCTCAGCTGAGATAAATTGCATGTCGTGAGCAGCGATGGTGGTAGCGCAATGGCTGCTAGCACGGTTTTGCCACCAACGTCTGGGAATTCTGAGAGGATAGTTTCCCATACCATTCCTGCGTACGAGCCAGCGCTGTGCCCCCGAATGTAGATGGAGCCTACCATGTATCCTGTTAATCTCAGAAGATCGACTGGGCGGATTTCAGGGGGCAGACATACTCCGACTAGCGGGTGTGCAACTAGCAACTTAGTGAAAAGTCGCAGGCCATGTATGTACCCGGGCCACGGCGGTTTCCTGTGTGCTGGAGTGATGGGACAGAAGTGCAACAGCTTCATGGCCCGACTGATAATCTGCGCTTGCAATTGGTTCGCACTGGGCATGCCTAAGACGCGGCACCAGAAGTGTGCACCTATGGGAAACATGGCGATGTGCAGGAGCAAGTATTCTTGTGTGTGAGCAGTGCCTGCTACTGTGCCAGCTCTTGCATTCCAATCGTCCTGTTTGCTCAGGGATGGCCCGTAAACATGTGCTTCCTTTTTGCAGGCTAGCAGTACGTCCCAGTCTTCATCGAGTTCTCCTCCACCCAACCCAGTGCACTGAACTTCCAGGGACCCTGGGTCAGCGTCATTGAGTTGCCAGGAGGTGTTATCCATGACAGTGATTTTCCAAGCAGTGTATTGGGGGTCAGTATGGCTAGCAAGCACTTCGTTGATTGCTAGTTCTGCGTTGCCAGGGTCAATGCCCAGTCGCCGTTGCAGCGCTTCCAGCAGAGGGAGGATTGGGGCACTGGGGAGCTGGAGGCTCGCATGCTGACCGCAGAAAACAATGGCAGGATCGCAAGTCTTGGACCAAGGTGTATGGTCATTGTTGTTGTTGGGGGCTTCCACCGGTGTCCACAGACTCTGAAGAAGCAACACCTGCAGCTTGGTAAGGCTTCTGTTTTGCAGGACATGCGGCTTGGCGATTAGTTTACTCCCTCTAACAAAATCGCAGCCTGTGGGGTGTGTCCACAAAGGTGGTGCCTCGTCGACTCCTATGAGCGACACAGCAAGCGGTTGCAGCCCTTTGTTTAGCCACTGTCGGAGTTGTTGTCCTAGGCCTACTTTGCTCCCATGGAAGGCGTGCACTATAGGTGGCAGACTATACCCTATGGTTAACTCCTTGCTTTGGAACAGTTTGTCTCCTGGAAGACAGAGTATGGGGAAGTCGGCTGGGAAAACTGACAGAGGGGAGAGTGCACCTTGTTCGAAAATGGGGCGTGCCCAGGTAAGGAATGGCGGGGTCCGCTCGACGAAGTCCGGTCTAAGGTATCGGCCATCCCCGTGACGTGGCCATTCTCCTCGCTCAGGGATGGGAAATGCAATGGCTCCTGCCCATTCGCCCAACATTGCCCATGCATGTGTCCAGTCAAGTGGGGTTCTAGCCCTACAGCCGAGTAGGGGGGTGAGAAGCAGTCCTCCCCTCATTGCTTCCGCAGGGTCTTCTGGCACAGCGGTTGTAGCTAGGAAACTGGCTCTGCTATCCTGGAGTGCGGTAACCCAATCATCTGCTGTGCGATTGGCAGGGTGGGCTATTCGTCGTGCCTTTGGGGCGGGTGCAGCACTCGGAGAGGAGCTTTGGGCAGGGGCTGGTGGCATGTCTGCTTCCGAGGTTGCTTGGGCCATTTCTACATCAGGTGCCTCAGTCGGGATGTGCCCTGTCACAATGATCAAGCCGGCATTAAGTTCGGCTTTGGCTTCTGTGGCAAGGAGTACTGCTGGAGGGCACTGGTTAGAGCTGGCCATTGTGTTATGTTGCATTGCTGCGGCTCTGCTTTCCTTATCCGTCATGAGATTGACGAGCTCGGCTATTTCAAACAATGAGGTCGGCACGCAGTCAGAGTCGATGAGAGCAAAATTTACGGTGGGGAACATTAAACAAAGCGCCTCCAGAGCTGCAGCACCAGCCCAGGTATAATGGACCTGATGCAAACCTGTGTCAGCATGAATGGGAAAATGGATCGCAGTAGTTTTCTCCTGGTAAGGGCCAGTCACTGTACATCGGCCTTTGATCCAGGGTGCGAAATGCGGCCAGTAGGCTGGAGGATCAGTGCCTGACAGTTTGCGGTTGTCCACATAAACATAGACGGTGGCATACTGAGGTAACCATGAGAGATTATCTGTTATCCACTGGAAGAGCGTTCTATGATGGACCTGGCTGGCTGCGGGTCGTTGGATGCCGTTCCCTTCGTCCACCATGAGTGCAGGGTATGTCAGGGGTGACCGGGGCATTCGACAGGAGCCGACATCGTCCCATTTCCACCTCTGTTTTATGTCATCCATGCCGAGCGGGGTCTCAACTTCTTTTTGCGAGAGGAACAGTTGGTCAAGCTGGTGGCTTAACTGTGTGACCTCTTGAACATTCAAGAAATCGATAGGTGCGGCAATTTCCCACTTCTCCTTTGGGGGAGGCTCAGTCCCTTGTTGGAAATACGGAACGTCATCATCTGTCTCGAGGGCGTCAAAGTATTCTGTATCACTGTCCATTGACACATCCTCGACTGTGTTATCTGGGGCGGTTGGCTCTGCTGGTTCGATGTCTGTCTCTGATTCATCAGGGTCAGGCGACGTCAAGGAAATGAACCTATTTGGTGTCATAAGCTGTTGCAGCATGTTGACGCCAGCTTGACCCTGAACAGCCGGTGCCCGGGTGTCAGGTGCCAAGTGACTAGCCGAAGATAGTGAATGCTATACGGGCAGCGAGTGCAAAAGTATATCAACAGGATTGGCTAGGCTAAGGAAACCCTGAACACCCGGCACCCGGGGTCAGGGTTCCCCCTTGCAGGGCCAATGCGTTGGAGGTGAAACAGGTAGGAAGCAAAACAATCAGGGTTTGTCTTACACCTTAGTGTGCGAATTGATGTCAGATGGCTGACCTAGCTATGAAAACTAGTGGAGCCACAAAAGCTGCAGTGCGAACAATTGAGCCACTAACAGTTTATGCAACCTACTTACCCAAAGTACATGTTAGTTCGACAGACATTGAGGTGACCAACGGTGACAGGACCTGGAACACACACCTAGCAAGGAAACTTCGCAGACAGTTCAAACGAATTGAAAAACCCATAAATCCCTTTGCCCCAGTTCATGGGGGTCCTACTTAAGTGGGTACTCTCCCTTACTGCAGGTTTGGGGGGTGTTAGCCTGGCACGCAGCTGCTTTTCTCTTGGCGTATCTACGGAGTAGGCGGCATTAGAAATGGCACTGATCAGGTGGTTTCACACAGTCAGGTGCACACAGTGCTAGCTGTCTGTACGGTCAGTCAATGATTTCCATTTCCATATCTGCAACAGGAGAGGGTTGCGGAGTGCCTGGTGAGTGGGCATCTTGCATTCTTTTAAGGCGCTTTCTAATGCGAGTAAGGTGCTCGCGGGCATTGAGGAGTCGCGTTTCACAGGAGGCCACTCTTTCACAGGCTGTCTTTTCCATGTTCTGCAACGTTGGGATGTCCGCTGCGGCGAGGTCGACGTCCTGCATGGAGTCACTGGCGGGCTCAGGGCTGCTAGCACCAGCAGTGTCAGTCGCTTGAGTCTCTGGCGATGCTTTGGGTGTATTTGCAGGCGACGATTCTTCTGTTGATGTGTCGTCGTGGGCTGCGAGCTGTTCCGGAGGTTGTTGTTGCTCATCATCTTTGCTGTGAGTTGCAGAGTGAGAGTCAGAGGATAACACGCCGGTACCCGGGGTATCCGTTTGCGCTTTGTTCGCAGGCAGGGCCGATGGTGGGCCTGGTCTTCTGTGAAATAATGACTGTGCACTGATTTTGTCAGGTGGCTTGCTTTGGTGCGGGGTTGGAGCTTCTGCCACTACGCCTGTACTGGGATTGGACGATGCGGCAGTTGCTGCATTGTCTGTGCTTTGTTGACTTGCGGCCAGCAAATTGGCTGGTTTTTGGGTCAGTCTGGTCGCCGCTGGTCGGCTATCTGCCAACGTTTGTTGATTTGCTTGATGAATAATAGACTGCAATTCCATGTATTGCCGCTCTCGGTCAGCCACTTGCTGTGGCGTGCTCTGAGTACATTTAGGGTCCTGCGGAGCATCTGCTTGCATTTTTTGTACTGGCTGTTTTGCTGCGGATCGCTCCGTCCACCTGGTCGGTAACGGCGGAGGCGGAGGCAGTGCCCGTTTCGCATGTTGTGAAGACTTAAGTTGGTCAATGCGTGGCTGGAGTTCATCTCGCAGTTCCTGCGGGTACGGCTCTCCGGTCTCAGCTAACCACTGGATGGTTTCGTCATGCGTCCACAGGGTGGTTCTCCACAATGGGATGGTGTTGTCTTCATTGACCCAGAACAATGGCTTAGGCGGCAGCAACTCATGGGCTTCTACTATCAAAGGCAGCAGGAAGGCTAATCTTTTTTGGTCATGGAAAACCATTGCTCCATTCGGGTGAACTTTTAGGTGAGTATGGTTCCACACAAACGGTTGCACAACACGCATGGTGTGAGCGTCACGATTAAAGATGGATAGTCGGACTTGGGCATACTGTGGTGCAGCACCGTAGACTTTTCCATCCCAGGGTGGTTCAAGAAAACCCCACCGCTCTTTTCGGCCATAATTAACGGTATCCCAGAAGGCAGGGTCAAACTCTGTCTCAAGGGCGTCGGCGAGGGTCGAAAAGATGATCCATGGCACCTCGTCAATATGCAAGTGGTATTCTACCAACGTGAAATTATATGTTGTCTGGCAATCTCCTACCCATATTGTGCCCCTCACTGCAAGAAAACGAACGCTGCTGGCTGCTGGCATGTCCCAATTCATTCCAGCCGAGATGTCCAGTAGGTGTTGATCAGAAACACTGATTTGGCCGGACGGGAAAGGGTTTTGCCTCGGCATACCAGCAACAGGTACCCTGCAGTGGCAGCGCTCGCCGAAGTGGAGGCAATTGCACGGCTTCTAGTAAAACCAAACGACAGGAACCACTCGCAATTGCGTGGCAGCGGCCAAACAATGAAGGGCGGGCAGCGGCCAAACAACGAGGACCCCGTGTCGGCTTGAAAGTATGAACGGGCGAGCAAATTAGAAGTTGGATAAAAATGAGGATCCAGTCAACCCTGGCTTATGCAGGTGTGGTGTCCTCCCAGTTCGAACCAATGGCTGCTGACGGAGACAGTGAATCATGCTCGGTCCTGGCAGAGTGAACAAAAAAAACCAGACACTACACCAGTAGGAAATATGTACAGCATATGACCGGCGACAGGTGGAGGGACAGTTCATTGTGGTTCAGGAGTAGATTCATGACATAGGAGGGAGTAGCGAAGGGCGGGGCAAGTGGTGGGGTCGTAGCACATGACAGACGGGGGTGGCTATCTGTGTAAGATATGCTAGAAGAGATGGACACTGAGGAGCATCATTAGCAAGGAGTACACATTATTGAGAATATAGATAGCTGTCGGGAGATTGGGAAGAGGGTGTCAGTAATGAGGGCATGAACCATGTGAGATGAGGACTTGGTAGGGTGAAAACGGAGCTAAGCCCTCACCATTACCCAAGGTGCCCTTGGGAACAGTAGAGGAATAACAGACACATGTGTCATGTTCCTACCGATGTGAGGGGCACAGTTGGGGGGTGAGGGCATGCGAGTCGACTCAGATAGACGATGGAGTGCTGGAAAACCTTATGTCATCAAACCCTGTGTCGTCCAGGGCAGCTGTCCTGAACTGCGAGCACTTAAGGCTCTGTCAAGCTCTGAGCATGAGGTGCAATGGGCGGCGACCCTCTATCTACCAAAACTCGGCGGCCCTGGATGTCCCACCGGCTCAGCTACCCTACCCGAGGGAGGCGTCATCGTGGTATTTCTCTGTCCTCTAAGGGCAAAATGTTGCACACGTTGCTTCTCTGTTGCACACGCTGCCTTGTCATTGCCCAGTAGCTGAGGTCCTGCATGGTATCTCTAGGTTACCAAGAAGCATATTAGTCGGCAATCGATTTGTTGAGCTTTGTAACTAGACAAGGAAATAGGCCATGATAGCTGCTGGCAAGACGCTTGCTGCAGCTGTATTTACCAAAAATTAGGAAGCACCAGTCTTTCCTGCAGCTGTTGGCAGCATGTCTGAGGGGTTGCTTGACTTCTGCAAGTTCTTGCATAATTATTAAACAATTAACTGGTCACTCATTACTACCACGAGGCCCGCAATCAATACTCTCCAAATGGATATGTTCGAAACCAAATATAATAACCTTGAGGTCATGCAGTAAAGGATAATCATCGGGCGAAAGGGGGGCTAGGAAAAACAGCATGTGCAGCGTCTTCCCTTTGGACAGATAGTGATTTTGATTCTACTACGGCAGCTAGAGATTTCACTGTGGCCAGAGCTTCTTTCTGTGTCTGGCACTCTAATGAGACTCCGTCCACGACACCAGCGCCAAGACTTGCTGACAAATAAGAGCTTCACAGCTACATGCCTAATCTATATGGGACAAAGCAGAGGCTATCTCAGCGCGTCTTAAGTACAGAACACCAAGATAGCATCAGTTTGGAAAAGTGTACCGCATTTCCGTATCGTAGTGAGAAACTCGCCATTACCCAAGGTGCCCTTGGGAACAGCAGCTGCCCTAAACTGCTAGCACCCTAGGCTCTATTAAGCTCTGAATATGAGGTGCAATGGGCGGCGAGAGCACTAGCCACTGGAACCTAGCGGCACTGCATATCCTACCGGCTCAATTATACTGCACGAGGGAGGCGTCATCGTGGTGCTTCTTCGTCCTGCGTCGGTGGTGCATGGTCCTGGATCTTCAGCGGTGTGATGTGGGAAGTGATGTCCTACCCCGGGAGCAACCTTCATTCATTGGATAATTTGACGGACTTTCTTATAGCCACGTGGATGGTAGTACTACAACTTAAGCTAAGATAGTGCGCTAGTTGGCAGCATGATATGATGGGAGAATGACCCTAAGCATAAGCGTTGCTCAGCCTAGCGATGCTGCCAACAGGGCAATAACTATCAGGAACCAGGCCCTCTGTGATGTGGTAAACTGGACTAATGACAATTGGGCAACAGTTATTTCTGGGAGCAGGGCCAGTTTACAACATCCACTCGCAGGGTGTACTACAATGTGGGAAATGAAGGGTTGAGCGCTTGGGTAGTGCATTGATGGTAACTAATATGGTCGGAGCGGAGAAGATATATCTTTTCCTGAGACAGGCGAATCATCCGTAACTACCCAGCATCTGTTGGCATCTGAACGTGGACGGGGAAGTGTTATCCATACGTTTTTACTACGAGAAGCTTAATTCGAAAAGGAAGCAATGTAGGTGGCAAGTAATGCCGAAGGGAATTTGTTCAGCGTCAACTGCTACACCTAACCATTGGTACAGCACTCGAGTAGGACGACCCAAGTCAAATGACTCCAAAAAACTAACCCAGAAGCTTGTATTTGTGTCGTGGGATACAATGCGCAGGTGGATCGGAGGATCGTGGAATATGGCACGGGACAAGACATACCTACGGGCCGACTGAATACGGGATTCAAAGACAACAACAGGTGACAACGGCTTTCTACGTAGTTTAGATCAGTCCGACTGAGCCTTAGCCGCTCGATGGAGGTCACTGAGAAACTGTTTCCATTACCCAAGGTACCCTTGGGAATAGAAATAGTCGCATGGCAGTTGCATAGTGATGATCTCTAACAGCTCGTCCATGCTCTTAGGGCAAAATGCACACGATGCTTCACAATGCCTGTGATTGCTAAGGAGCTGGAGTACAGAGAGTATCGTAGTGGATTTTTTTTTTGGGAGTTTTTCCCACTTTCCACCATTTCCCCAGGGTGGAAAGCTGATTCCCTCTGGACGCCCAGGAAAAAGCAAACAGGAGGTCAAAACCTAGTGGAGCTATACTGCGGGATGGACTTCTGGCCAACTGTGCGGTGGACATGGTCGTGTTGATCAGTTACTACAGCCTGGCACTCTAATAGCGTTGCCGATTGATATTTAGGCTAAGCTGAATCTCCGCGAGCGGCTGGACCTGGGTCCTCTCTGTGGGACCACTTAATCCCTTTGAAGTGCCCTATCATTAGTGGGTCGCGAGAAGTCGCCTATACAAGAAAGTCCTCCAGGTGAGAGCTGGTGCGCATGTAACACTGTGGGCTAGTTTGCTTAATGGTGGGATGGGTCTGTAGCTACCCGAGACTAGTGGTTTAGGATTACGATATCCTCATGAGTCATGCACAGGTGGGGGGAGCTACCCAGGGTACCCCTGGGAGCCCACCCCACTGGACTGACGGGTGTTCATGAGGTATGAGAACTAAATCGGCAGGGGGTGGGTACAAATAGGGTAGTGCGCTGATGAGATCTACTCGGATGTCACAGGAGATCTCAATCAGCAATAACTACGTTGCAGCAGCCTAAAGCTGCCTGGGCAGTGGCAGGCAGTTGGTCTTGGGGTTGGTCTTGGCTTTAACTCCCTCCCGTCGGGCGCTCGCGTCGAGCACGCAGTTTGGAAAGGGCTTCCAAGGGCGTGGCACAGATGTGCGGTGATCCTTGAGCACTGCGCTGCTTACGTTGGGAGCTGTGGGGTGCGCGACGGGTGAGGGATAGGGTATGGCTACTGGCGGTATGCTTGAGGGTGTCTACGTATGCATTGCGTGCCGTGCTAAGGGAGGTGACTTTAAACCAGTTTTGACCAAAGTAAAGCTGATGATTGGACAGAACTTCCTTCTCGATCTGCCTGACCATTTGTTCAGGAGGCGGGGGAGCAACTAAGAAACCATCGTGTAGCCATACCAAGGATTGTGTTGGGTGGCGGGCAATAAGGGCACGAATGGTGTCCTCGACAATTGTGGCTTCAAAATGTTCTAGCAATCGAAAAGCGCTGTCGTTATGGTTGAAACGCGGTAGCAACTGAGTAGTCAGGGTTGTACTCAAAGACTCGAGTTGGCAGAGGATTGCGCTGACACTCGCACCGGGGGAGTCATCAACCAGAGAGCTTAGATATCTGTATGTAGCACCAAGAGAGCTATTGATAATTCTCAATGGGAGTTGCTTGATGGTGTCAGGGCAAACTGCTTCAACTTTTCGAATATAGGGGTCTCGAGCTAGCTGCGCGCGGAACTCATCAATGGTTGGGAGGGGTACAAAGTCTGGCGCAAAACGTAGTCCCAGGCGTCGAACAAGTTCATAAAACGATCCCTTGAGGTCAATTTCGCAGTGATTCTGTCCAAACAATAACAGCCTGGCAGCTCGTGGTAGTCGCTGGCCTCCTATGGTGCAACAATATTTTCGTCCGTGGTTGTCAGCAGCTTTGGGGGAGTAGTCAATCTCAATACTGCAGTTTTGCGGTAGACACGGGGAGAGATAGGATTCAATCAGCTGGCGGTGATGGGGGTGGAGGGTCACGTGTTTTCGTAGAAGACCGTGATCAATACTGGGCCTCTCTACTAGAGTAAGTATGGGCTGGCTCCAGGGTTGATCAAAACTCTGAATGTGAAAGCCTCCGACCTGAAAAAGGCCCGTCGGGAATGACGGTTTAATAGACACCGGTCCAGTATTCCGATTGAAGGCAGCAGGGTTGCTCCTATGTTTTGCCAACAGGAACTGGGTGGCTTGTCCAGCTAAGTCATCTGCTATGCTGTTGGCCACTCTTGGCAGGTATATGAATAAACTACTCGGGAGATGCAGACTTACGGTTGAACGAATGCTTTCCAATGGTTGGTGCATATCTATCCTCCGGAGACGGCCTGCAAATTGAAAGTACTTAATGACCGGAAGAATGTCCCCTTGGATGACTACCTTGGGCGTGAGGCCGCGGCTCGATAAACGTTGCTTAACGACAACAGCAACTTCTTCAACAAGATACAAACAGGCCATGATTTCTGCTTCTATGTTATCGGAACAATGTGGCAGAGCGACTGACCGACATGCAATAACGCGAGACCGACCACCTTCTATTACATAGATGACATAGCCGGCCCCTCCTAATTTATCTTCGTGCATACAGCTGCCATCGAATTGGCCTACGATCTGTATCGAGGGTTCGGATATGTATCACCGGGAGGGATTGCTAAGATCAACTCATTGGGACTAATGGGTTGAAGGGCTGTCACAGTACAGAAGGAATCAGGCGAGTTGGGGCAGGCTGGTACAATTTTAGCATTAGGGCGGAATCCAGCAATCCGGGCTCGAGCTGGGGCAATGAGGCTAAGCCATGGATGTCCAAGGGGGAGCACAGCGATAGGCTGATCCGGGGCGATGAGTATAGTAGCTGTGCAAACTAGATCAGGAAGCGCTGCAGAGTGGAGAGTAACTGCTTCGTTGGCGGTGGTTTGCATGTAGCAAGGATGGTTTGGGTTGTCGGCGCCTGCTCTCTGGGGTCTGACGGGAGAGACAAGTTCCGGGAGGAAACGAGTTGGGATTGCTTGTAGAGCATTGTCATGTAGGCGGGTTAGCCATTCAGGGACGCTCAGGGGAACTGAAGATGGCGCATGTTGCATGCCTCCATGCTCAAGCAAGAGTCGGCGGAACTGATGCAGAATGTGGCTCGCGATCACGCATCCAGCTGTGTTGACTCGGGCTAGTTGATCCAACGATTTCACTGGATTGGGGGAAGGTGACAAGACGTTGGCAACTAGTACAGGCACTATGCAGAAACGAGCCCAATGTTGAGAGGAATTGTCTCCATGTCCGCACGCTACACAGGGGGCTAGATCTCGTGCACAGTCACGCCATGAGGCAGGAATATGAAAAGATCCCCGAACAGATTCTGCGATGGCATGCCAGGGGGATGCGGTCGGGATCCCCCATCTCTCACCGCTGTACAGAGTGGTAGCGTTAATATTATGGTCATGGCAGCATTTCTCACAAGCTGGTGCAAAATTGAGTCCACGTGGGTACAGCCGGGTAGGAATTCCACAGAGTTGGCATGGCTGCTCAGCCTGCAGTGAGCCTGCAAGTCGAAGCCTCAGGCATTCATCGTCATCCTCATTCACCGCCCACCGCAAGACAGCAAAGCGTGCAACTCCATTAACAGCAAGTTTAGGCACTGTGGCTAAATGGGTCAACCAAGCCCATGATACCCCGCCTGGTAGAAGCTGCAAGCTAACTCTAGACTGTAGATATTGCAGCGCATGCACTTGGATGGCTTCGTGAAGTCTGAGTTTAAGCTGGCGGAGGAATTGGAAGTGTTGTTTCCTGGTATTGTGTCCTGCAATTATGCTTAACAAGTTGCCGACTGTGTCAATTCCAAGCAGGGGAATCCATGTGCGGAAAATGCGTTGGACAACCGCTCCTTGCCTTGTCCCTACATCCGGGTACCCCGGTGAGAGAAAGGCGGTAGAGCCATTCTGTCTAAGCCAATAACCCAAGCACGCTGCGGTGAGCGTGACCGCTGGGTCTAGTGCAGGAGCAATACCTAACCACCGAAATATGTGTGGGAGGTACCGTGCGGCCAGCCATGGTCTGCCAAGAATAAGTTTCGCAGAGCGTTGTTGGTATAAATTGATGTCGTCCGGAGTGAAGCCAAAGTATGTGCTCTGGTAAATATTAAGGGACAGAATAAAACAGTTATTGGCAAGGCTTCTTTGCACTACAGAATGAGCAGGTGTGGCGAAGAGGGCAAGCCGATGGTTAGCTTTGGACATGGCTTTGGGGTTAATGGCATGTGTGCCTATAAGTTCCTCTACTGGGGTCCACCCTTGATGACTACGGGTATATTTACCATACAGGAGCAGACCCAGCGCTGTAGTTTTTCCCTCAATGAGGTGGGCTCCCCAGTCGGAACGTTCAAGCGCATTCAGAGTACTATGGGAGGCAGGGTGATTAACCAGTACACTGCACTTGTTGGAACAACTACACTGTGCCAGGAAGAGTGGGTCAATTTTAGCTAGATGTCCTCCGGTTAAAATTAAATCAACCTCTGCTGGGGTAAGACACACAAACAGATTTGCTCGGCACACTATGGTGGTGGTGCTATAACCTGCTCTGCGAACCAAGGCTTGCCGCAATGTGGCATGTCCTGGTAAACTTTGTGTCCAGTTTAATGGAGGGTATTGGTCGATCTGACCAGAGCTAGCTGCATGCATATTGATCCCACTGGTTCGCCAGCAGTGATGTTCATCTATTTGGATGCCAGCCGATTTCAAACGTACGCAGGCTTGCCAGGCATCCGAGAGCCATTGCATGCCTGCTGCAGTATCTCCCACCATTGTGGTGTCATCAACATATCCTTGAACTGTTAGCATGCCGGGGATTCGGTTAAGGTAGGTCAGAACTGGATCCATGGCAACGCAAAAAAGCAGGACTGAAAAAGATCGACCCATGTCAACGCCTGTGACAATCATTTTTGAGGGTAACAACTTGCCTTGAACTTTGTGCCTGCATCTTCGAAAAAGGAGGATGTGTCGGGTATACATGATGATCCACCAGGGGGCTTTACATGCTGATAAAATTTGCAAGATCCAGTGGGGGTTAATCCGCTCGAATGCTTTGGAAAGGTCTAATGACAGGCATGCGCATGGTGCATCTTGGTCTAGAACAGCTTGAACGGATTGGACAGCACTTTGCGGTTCGCGAAAGACATTTAACACCGTTTGAGAGGGGTGGAGGAGCGGAGCAATGGCTCTGGTCATGACTGTCGCGATGCTTCCGTCTATGACTCTCTCAAATGTCGATGGCATGCCCAATGGACGGAAATTGTCAGCAGTGGGGCCCATTTTGGCTTTGGGGATCCATGCTTGGACTGAGCAAGGGGGAGGGACTGCGGATCTACAGATATCATTGAGATGTGTAATCATCGCATCAGATGACACTCCAGGGTGGAGTCGCCATGCTGCATAGGGTATTCCGTCTGGACCTGGGGAGGAATCATTGGTGGCAAGGACAGTTCTGATGAGGTCTTCCGCGCCCGGTGGGGGAACATGTGGCCAGGGCTGGGCTTGTGCTTTATACTGCTCCAGGTAATCTGTCCACTCAGGATCATATTTGACAGGCGGTTGGAACCAGAACTTGCGAGTGGCGAGCATGGCTGCCGACAGGTCCAGGTCAGTCTGGCACTGGTTGCCCGCACCGTCCAGAATAGGACCATTATAAAAGACAGTTCGCGGGCAGCTAGCTCGTAATCTCTGCCACAGAGGGGCATTAGTGCCCAGGCCACGACTGCGGGTAGTTTCCTCTCTATTCCTAGTGATAAGATGCTGTTGTTGTAGCTGCAGATCAAGGAGCTCGAAACACTTCCAAAGGAAGGTACGAGGAACCGTGATTACCGTGGATGTTTGGCAATATTCTTCTAGGGCAGGGCGGAAGCCTGGAAGGGCCGACAGAAGCTCTCGTAGCAACCGTTTAGAGATGTTGAGAAGTGGTCTATCAGATTGGAGATGCTTCCTTAGAGTGTTGAAGTCTCGGGGCCGCTTGGGGAGTGACATCCACCATTGCCATAATAATGCCTGAAGGGATTCAAATGTGGGCTGGGAGACTAAGCAAAGTCGGCGAACCAGCGATTGGAGTGATGGCCACACTTGTCGGGTGTCATGTCGGTCCTTACCCGGTTGAAAAACACTTGCTGGTATGGTCATATGTAGAGGCAGGTCTGAACTGCTCGACACTGGCGGCCTGTGGCGCAATTGGATGGATATGCATGCATGCCCAGCAGACTCAAAAAGACGATCATAGAACACCTGATGTTGGATTAGCCCACGATTCATGTATTCGGTCGGTAGAATGACTTTGTCGATTGCCGACGAGCCATTTGGGCCCCAGAAGGTCGGTTCATCTTTGACAATATCATCTCCTTGAGCACAACTTAAAATACGGTGCCAGGCATCAAGGGAAAGGTGATGACCATGATTAAAGTCTCCGACGATGAAGAAGGGGTCAGGATGGTCCTGATGATCAGATAGCCATCTGGCAAGCGTTTCACAGTCTTCTTTAGCGCTGCTAGGATGACAATATGCCGAAATTACCCAAAAGCAATCGGTTCTGGTCTGGACTTGTGCAGCAATGAGTTTGCCAGGCGCGATAACAATTTCTTGTAGTAGTCTAAAGGAGCATGGAATCAATATGGCGACTCCTCCCGACAGGCCTCCGTTTTCTGTTGCGATCGATGGGGAGTGCGCAATATTAAAGCCTGGATAGGTTTGGAGAAAGTTGGTAGCAGTACTCGCAGTCCATCTGGTTTCTTGGAGGCAGACAATGCCGTGCCGAGCCCGGCGGAGAATGGCTTGCGTCTTAGGGTTAGTCCATTGTAACGTTCTCCAACCTGATACATTCCATGTGGTTAACTGTCTGAGGGCAGTACAGCAATCTTGTTTCTTTTCGAGACGATATTTGAGGACATCAGCACAAAGGAGGCTAAACTCAGAAGAGTTGGCCAGTGATTGTGCAAGGAGTTGTCGAGAGTGGGTAAAACATTCACTGCGGATGCCACACTTATAAGCCACTGTCTGGATATCTAATATTGGCCACGGTGCGGGGATCTGGAGTACATGCGGCAAAAAAGAGAGTGACTGCAGGCAGTGTAGGTTTTTCGGACATTTGGTCATAAATTGGAGTGAATACAAGGCTCGAATTTGCCGGGACCACGCGTTGCGAAATTCGAGCAGCAGAGGTTTCGCAACTGTCCCGAGGTGCTGCATTGTTACTAGTGACACTCGATCAGGGAACAAACAAAAAAGGCAACATCTGGGGGAGTATCATTTATGTTCCAGTTGCATGCGAGTTCCTGACTGATTTTCCCAATGGGATTAATATGTGGGAGGGTGTCACTATGCTCTGGGTACTTGAAAACACGGCAGTCAATAGATGCTTTGATCAGGCAGGTTTGGTATCCTGTAGTGTCATCAAGCTTCCAGTCGTGCGCAGCAGCAACGGCGACATTACCTTCATTGTCAATAAACATACAACCATGGAGTTCAGGGTAAGAACTAGCTGCCGTATGGATATTGCAGGAGGCCTGTTCGACAAAACGAGACAAAAAGCAACCAATGCACTGGTTATATAAGAATGTGCCAATAAATCTATGGCAGATCAGATATTGTCCTTTAGGTCCATAAGGAACAGCAAACCAGATGCAGTTGGGGTTGGTGCAGTGGAACGGGATAGGTGTAGCCGGGAAAACCACTGGGTGAGGCAGTTGCTGCCAGGGGATGTCAACCCGGGTATGACAATTCCACGCAGCTGTGTCAAGGCGAAAGGTACGTGAGCGTGGAAATTGAACACAGTAGACCGTCCATTTGGCAGGGGCGTCCCCGAAGGTAGCAATATGTGCTTGATCTTCCCAGTCAGCAATATGAACAAAATGAACAGAAACTTTCTCGTGATGTAACAAGGAATACAACCAAAGCAAAATTTGCGCCATGGTGGAGGTGCACTGTCCAGCAGATTTAAGTTTGTGGGAGATCCATTCCTTGGCCTGTGGACAATGGCGTTCAACTACAGCATCATGATTATGACCAAAGAAGAATTGTAGCAGATCGTCTGCTCTCCCAATTCCTGCTCCGAAAAACCTCATTCCTACGAGGATACTTTGCATCTGTTTGTCCTGAAGGAGCTGAATTGCAGTTGGCGAAAGCTGCGATGGTGGTCTGTTGTCCATGATACCTAGATCAGCAGGGTGAATTTCCGGGTAGTGGGCAACAGTTGCTTAGGAAGTACAGTTGGCATGACTGGGGTCAAGGGACCTTCAAGTGCATGAATTGGAAGTTCCGGCATTGGGTCAAGACCAATTTGCTTGGAGGAGAAATCACGGATACGTTGTTCTCGTGCCAGGGTTTGTACTTGTTCACGCAAGGCTTGATATTGAGCACGAGCTTGCTTCGGGTGAACGACTCCAGACCATGCATGCTTGGTTGCTGCTTCAGCAGGTTCAGTAAGCCAGTCGCGTAGACGCTCAGGGTGTCCTACAGCTGCCTGAATATACTCTGGATGAAAGCTATTGCCGCAATAGTTTCTAACTGTAAGTTCAGTGAGCAGCGAGCGATGAGCATGTACCCGGTCAAAATGGTTGTGTAATCCAGCTAGTTTTTCGACCTCCTCACAGAGCAAGATTCTCATGGGTGCTTTGATGTGGGGATGATGGAATATTGGCAGGATAGCACGGACAAGCCGATCTCTGTCGATGGTGCTCACATTTTTTTGGCGGAGAGACTGCAGGAATCGATTCCATGCACGCAGATAATGTGGCGGCAGAGATTGCTCAAAGTCAAGGGCAGGAATTATATCACTGGAATGCATATTGGCTTTGAGTTGAAATTGAGCTTTATCCCCCCAGAAAAGGTAGTCCCATATAAGAGAAATTGGTTGATATGCCGTCCAAGATAGCTGATACACGTTGTTCCCAGGACTGACCTGACTCGTAGGAGTGGTCCAAAAGGAATCGGATGACCATTAAAGTCTACTAAAGGCCCCTCTATGTCACTCAGTTCTAGGACAACCGTTTTGGAGACTTTGACACAGTCTTGGTAGTTGCGAAAGTAAAATCTGTTACGTCTTATGCCATGCGTATTCTTGGGGTCAACGCGGAAGCTATCGGGAGACGAATCAGGGTTAAGTCCAAGGGCACGTAGGATTGCTTTACGATGGATATCAAGCATTGCACCTGCATTCTCAAGCAGAAAGCGGATGTACTCCAGAGGATAGTTCATTTGCACAAGCCACAGGATTACGTGGACATAGTAGAAAAGGGAGCTACAATGGCCAGTGAGTCCGAGGAGTCCTTTCAGGGGGCCAGCTGGGGTGAGATCTTGGCAGGGTGAGCCAGCAATTACAAACCAGCGGCACTGTGGCCCAGCTAATGCAAATGCTTCCTTAAGGATTCGACATTGGTTGCGAAGAAGCTGCCGCACATCGTCAGCATAAAGCGTGTAAGTGTCCTTGCTGGATTGGGTCCATTCGCCATCAGTGCGAAGAGCAAATTGTTCACCAACGAGTTGTCTAAGGATGGGGTCACATTCTGCAACAATGATGATGCGCGGGGCACATCCGATAGCTTTAGTGATGGCCGGAATAGCTGATCCTACACCGTCAAATAAGCTAATGATAGCGTATGGGTGAACTTGGGAATACTTAGCTCTTTTGGGAGGGGATGCATCTTTCTCCTTCGCAGAGGAACAATGGGAAGCACCACTTTCACCACTGACTGGAGGGCGGAGACTCTCAGCATAGCCACAGGATGGGTTGACCTCTTTGCAACCATCATTGGGGCGTGACCGGACAGCCTCCGCTGGTGCATGCTCATGTGTTGGACACCTGGCACTTGCGTTACTACTGGCTGGTGTCAAAGCCTCAGTTTCATGTGGGTGAGGGACAGCAACAAGCTCTTTGCTGCCAAGGTCTGCATGGGATAGTGAGCCGTTATCGTTTGGAGGGGCTTCCGTCAGTCCAACTGTGGGTGCCCCACAGTGGCTTTCTGACGTACCACCTGCAATATCGTTGTTCTGGTCAGCATGTGGAATGGGTGTACCATCGTGAGGAAAAGGCGGACCAATTCCAACCATGGGTACCCCATGGTGGCTGCAATGATCATTACCGGCTGGCTCATTTTGCAGAGGGAGAGACGTGTGTTCGGTTCCGGGTGGGTAACCAACCACGGGTGCCCCGTGTTGATCATCCACCGAACTGTGTGTCGGGTGAGTGTGTTTCGGAATAT
Organism: Cladocopium goreaui; assembly: GCA_947184155.2. Lineage (NCBI taxonomy): Eukaryota > Dinophyceae > Suessiales > Symbiodiniaceae > Cladocopium > Cladocopium goreaui. Next base: position 115,210 of record CAMXCT020001681.1, on the reverse strand, counting down.
CGGCAGGACGAGGGTTCTCACTTGGTGGTGGGGGGTCAATTGGCTTGCTATCCAATGCTTCAGTTAATTTATCCGAAGTACTGTTATTTCCCAATTTCTTTCTTGAAAGGTTGGGGGCCTGATATCGTTTGGCACTGATGCCGAGGATATTTTTGGGTTTTAACTTTGGTTTTTTGGGACGGTGAGCTTGCTTGGCACACTGAAGTGTGGCAGGTGCAATGGCTTTGTACTGTGGAGGTTGGAAAGAATAAGGCTGATGGTCGTGTCGACGGAAGACAAAACCCCAAACAAAGGAGGTAGCTTTCAGTTGTTCGACCGGGATCCATGCATGGCCTCGGAGGTTGTCATAGACGAGAACCTGTCCTTCGTTCCACCGCTCAATGATAAGGAAGTGGTGTGACGACTTTCCTTGAACAATAATGATGCCAGTGATTAGGAAAGATTGAGAAACAGGATTGGCACTGAGGGTGGGAACATTGAGGAGCTGTCCAAGGAGATTCAAAGCCTTGGTGGCAATTGGTAGTTGCTCAATGGGGCTTGTAATTTTGAGGGTAAAAATCAAACAACCTTCAATTTCTTCATTATTTTGTTGGTCCTGATTGTAACAGTCGCTGGCGTGAGAAAAACCAATATCCTCTCTGTCAAGTGCAAGGCGCGGAGTTCGATCTGCAATCATTTTTGGAAGATCAATGGTATCATTCTCTAGGTTAATACTCAACATTGTATCAAACAGAGCGGCTGAGACTTTGCCCGATGCGCTACATGAAAGGCAGTGCACATGAAATTGCGCAAAGAAGCGTTCGCTATGGTCTGGAAACAAGTCATCACAGGCTGCAATAATAGCGGTGTCAAGGTCAGAAACTTGCCCAGGCGGGAAGGCATTCACGTTCAGGTAGCTGGCAAAAGCAGCGCAGACTTCTCCAATGCTTACTCGTCTTCCTTGCACAGTAGCAGTCTGGTCAGCCCATGTCCATCCATTGCCGATAGCGCATAGGACTAATTCTCTGATGTGGCCATGAAACATGTTATCATCCCAAGGTGCATGGGTGAGGACACGTAGTGCAGTAACCGCATAGCACATGTAGCTTGGGAATTTAATGTGATAGCACGTTGCAAGCTTGGTAAAGTAGTCGCAATCAGCATGGGAAAATGAGCTGGGCCATCCAGTGATGATTTCTCTATTGGAAATAAGGAGACTACTGCTTTGCGTACTGCCACATAAAATATTGTCAATAGGGCTGTGTGAGGCTTTGACAAAGATTACATCATCGCCAGGAGCATGAGTGTTATCCCTGTCGTCCAGTGGCTGATAGGCGGCCTTTTGTGCTAGGAGGTCTAGGACAGTTTCGGGTGGCTGATTAGGTACACTCCTGTGTTCAGCTTTGCTGCGGCTCGCCTGCTTGCTGGTCTGCCGACTCTTTTGCGCTGGTAAGCCAACTTTTGAGGTAAGATTGTCAGAATGGTCTTGTTGTTCGGGCGTTGGGTCATTGGCAATACACGCAGGAGAGTTGAGTGGTCCTGTGATCTGAGGTATGGAGTGGGTACGGATGGGTTTGTCAGTAGCATCTTTTCGCTGAGTGGTGCAGTCCAGTAATAAGGGTTGTACAGTGGCTTTGGAGACACAATGAGCCTGGGCAGTAGATTGGGGAGTGTCACACAACCGTGAGTACCCCACGTTGGCGACATCTTCGTGATTAGTGGGCGTACCTGTATTGAGGTGCAAGTGTTTTATGTTGGGGGAACTAAGGTTGCTCGTGTTGCTATCCTGGGCATGTTGTCCTGGTTCGTGAGGGTGATTCTGATCAAGGTTGGCCATGGCAAGATTATTGTCAGAGGCGAGGGGGTTATGACCATGGGGGGTATTATCATGTCGTTGTGATTCTTTGTCCGGACTATGAGTGTTGTCGTCAGCCGGATCAAGGGCTGTTGCAACACATTCCATGGGCACATCCTCACTGTGTTCGCCGATGCTCGCCTGAACGTGCGTTTTCGGGGGTTCCGGGTGTTCGCTGTGACTGGTTGGTGCAGGCTGCATTTCAATATCGCCCTCAGGAGATGTGTTGGGAGACCCTCTGCCCGGCCTGGGTTTGTGTGGTGGGCGATAAGTTGGTCTGTTCCCTGTTGGTGTTGAACTCGACTGTCCGTGGGAAGGCACATTCTTAGTGCTGTTCATTCCATGGCCATTTGGAAAATGGGCAGTCAGTGTGACAGTAGTATACTGCCCTTTCAATCCAGCATGGGTAGTGCCAACATCAGGGGTTCTTTGTGATGGTACGGTGCAGGCATATGCTTCTCGAAGGTGACAACATTGCGTTTTATCGACGACCTGCGATATTGAAATTCCAGGGGGGAGTGTGACAAAAATTGAGGAGGGTTCAAAGGTGCGTATGATCAATTCATCGTAGTATCGTACCTTCCATTCATCACGCTCGAGATGGATGGATTTCAAGTGGAAACACTGCTCTGGACCAAGTACGATATGATAAAAGAGCCACTTCTGGTGGTCCCTATGTTTGATAAATTCATGATGAAGTAGGTCAATCTTAACAGTGTCAGGATTTGTCACAAAGGGTTCCTGGATGAAAGAGTTGTCACAAAAGTTAACTTTTTGTAAGCATTCCATCAAGGGCATATGCAACTCTTTAGGCGAGAAGAACCACGCAGGCGGTTGGGACGCAATGGCAATAATATTGGTGAAGTCCTGCATGGAATCAATGACAGCAGTACGCAAATCATAGTATCTTCTGGCTGACTGTTTCTTGTTTGGTTCAAAAGAAAGATGACTGATTCTGCCTTCTTTAGGGATCATTTGTTGAGCAATGACTTTATTCCAGTGATCCCGTCTGGTTTCAACTTCAGTAAGGGAGACATCAGCACGAAAATCTTCTGCAGAGGGGCACTGGTGCTGAATGACAACTTGGCCAGGGTCACAATCAAGTGAGAGAGGAAGAGAGTCTTCATGTTTAATCTCGACGTCAAAACAGAGACACTTTTGCTGTGACCTGTCAACTTGGCACCAGCGAATGGAGAAATTAACAGCCCCCACCTCTCGTCTTAGTAATTGTACTAGAGGTGATTGGTTTGGTTGGTCGAGTTGGTCCTCCGTACATACTGATGAGGGAATTTCAGCCCATAAAATCTGTGCAGGTGCGTACTGAAAGGAACCAATCTTTCCAAATTTGACTTGAAAATGATTATAATCATGGGCGGTCTGTGTGCAATGCGGTTCTGATCGCAGCATGTGGACAGTGAAGGCACCCTGCTTGGGCCCAATCGGTAAATGAACGTCAAATGGAAGAAGGGCTAAATGAAGATTAATGACCAGTGACGGCGATCCAAAGATGGCAAGTCTTCTGTAATTCATGAAATGGTACCTCACTTTAAGGTTGGCTAGTTGGACAAGTATCTCGTTAAGCACGGTGTTCGGAAACGCCTTCAAGTCCAATACTGACATAGTGATTCCATGCGGAAAATGCTTTTGGAATTCTGAGTCATTCCATGGAAAGAAATGCTTAATCTGACACTCTGCAAGTCCATGCGACCAAGCGGCATCAACAGTTGGCTGAAGGACCTTCTCAACAAGCTCGATGTCTGCCAGGCAATCATTGGCAATTTGGACAGTGAGTGAGGTAACATCAATCTTATCTGATATGCGATGGCATCCATTGGGTCTTCTGAAGTCAATAGAGTTAACTGCAGAAAGGCTCTGAAGTTCACTGATCGTCTGATGTCGCTCAACAACAGTTCTGGGAAAAACATACTCCAGCGTTCTGCAGGGTCGAGACCAAGAAACATGGCAGTGTTCAGCATACGGTTCAACCTGGCATGCAATGAGGTATTTCTCTTGGTTATTTGCGGAGCAAAAGGTAACTCCAAGATTTTGCATAAAGCCGACATGCTGAACCTTATCATTTAGAAGGTTGTATAGCCATGCAGAAGCTTCAAATTCGCTGGTACTGCTTGAACAAGTGAAGACAAAATGAACAGAGATATCTTTGTTAAGGCATATGTCTATGAATTTCTGAAGGACATAAGCTTTGGGGAGCAGTAGGCAGAGGCCTACTCCTGTATCACTGTGATCAAAGGCTTCTTCATAAGTGATCACAGTGCCTGAATATCTGTTCGAATCAATATCACTGGGGCAGTTCGCAACAAAAAGATGTTCTTTCCCAAGACTTGACACCAGTTCAATGGCATGTTGTTCAATAGTGTCATGAGGATTGCAGTTCATGTTGTCGACTATAACACATAGTACCCCTGGGTACAGTGACTACACAGGGGCAAACCAGAGGGGCAACCTGGGCGAAGCAAGACGATAACAAGAACAATAAAGACTACACTGAGTACCCCAGTGAGCCTTATAAATCAATCAAACAAGGTCACAAGTAAAAGAACTACACTGGGTACCCCAGGAGTCCTTAAACAAGTGGGGTTCAAAACAGGTGTGTTCGATGGACACAATGCAGGTAAACCAAAAACGAGAAGGTAGATCTTAAACAGGCAAAACTAAGATAAACCCCCCCCTCCCAAATTATCTACAAAAACAAACAGGTTAACGGGCACCTTTGTGCTCTTCCTACGGCAGTACTACCCTAGCCCCTTTATACTGGTGCCCCCAAAATTAACTCACGCAAATCACCCAAGATGGATGTTTGCCCCTTGAGTTAAAATTGGGTTACCCAGTCCCACGGGCTTTGAATGTAGAGCCGCATAAACGCGACTTTTTGTTGTCTTTCTGGCAACCAGGTAGGTCGCATGTCTTACGCTTCTGGGTGGTTTTTAATTCGTTTGCTGCATGACTTTGTCTTTATTGCGACACAGTGGGTTTTTACCACTGTGTCCTTAACAAATCTCTTGTAGTTTTTCTTGTTGGACTCTTGTCCCGTTCGCTGTTTGCTTTGCTGTCTTTCGGATGGTGAGACAAATCTGGCTGGGGGATCTGCGTCTTGCCCTGTTTTTGTTTGTTTCTGTTTTGGTTGTTTTGACTGTTATGCTTTGCCAAGCTTCATGTGACCACCAGCGTCCATGTAGCAGTTTTCTAACTCGCTGCAGTGCAGCCTGATCCATGGCTCCGGCCGGCTACAACCTACTCCTCTTACAGAATAAGAAGTAAGTGCCAGAGGGACCAAGCAACAGAACAGCCAAGCCGAAACAACAAAACAAACGAATTAACCGACAAGCTCGAAACCATGCTGCGTGGGTCTCATCCATCGGTGAATATTTTCTTCCAGCCGGACAATCTTGGCGCGTTGCCGGCTTTGTGGCTGCAGGCGAAATTGACTATCTTGCTCTTCCATCACAGACAAATTTGCCCAGTTGTTTGTGACTATTGCAGCAGAACTGTGGTTGCGAGGGCGGATTGACACCCTAGAAACAGTTTTTCAGGCTGCGGCCAGAAACTTACTTTTTGCCATGTAATTTCCTCGCCAGATCCCTCAAGGAAACTCCTCAAGGAAACTTACTGTTCGGCTGGCCGAAGCATTGGCGAAATATTTATGCTCGCTGATGAGACGTGCAGAGACACTGGCGACCCCGAAACAGAATGTCTGCTGTACGCCACATACTGGTTTCGGTCGATATTGTCAGAGTTGATTGGTGAGCTTGCAGCAGGTGAGCTCGTAGTCGATGAGCATCGAAATAGTGGATGCCCGGTATCACAAAGAGCTTTCTGTCCTTAAGGGCTTGGTGGAAGAACACTTTCGTGCCTCGTTGTCTATGAACAAGCAGAGGGTATCCGTTATGGGAAGCACACAGCCAGAGGGGCGAGTGGTATCCATCCGCAGCATAACCATACAGGTATTCCCGATCAATGGAGCACGGGAAGAACCCGCTGGCTGTGAGGCAATGATCTCGGCCATGAGATGCAAATGTGGCCAGGACCTCAGGTACCAGGCGCAGTCTGGACTTTTGGGCTACTACAGCCGATATCGTCTCAAGGAGCGCTCTCCATTAATGGTGACAATCATGGCGATGGCGAGGGAGGGCTTGTCCAGCGAGGTAAAGGGGACACCCGGGTTCCACTCTGAGACGGCTGCTGCATTTGATGGAACGAGAGCAGACTCGTGTGAATGTATCTGTCCAGCCTTAAGGGGTAGTATCCATAATGGTACGCCAGCGTCTAGGCCATCCCTGCCATCCCTGGCATGTCAAGTGGGGAGACAATATAGGTATGCTGTATGGCACGTGTTAGCGCCACTGTCGCTCGCCCATAGCAATCCTCTCTGTCATTGGCAGAGGCACCTCTTCTCCCTCCACTAAGAAAGCCACACCCTGTCTGCACAATAACTGCAATACGGGCTGTGGCGCCAGCAGCAGAAGAAGTGGTAGTAATCCGCAACCGTCCTAGCCATGCTGTTTGGATGGACCGCTGTTCGATTGCACAATACTAGTAGCTGCGCGGTGGCTCCTTGGCTCAGGTCTCGATGACGTCTTTGTAGGTAGGTTAGTTCTTCAGAACGGCGCAGTAGCAAGAGAGCTTTCTGTGCTTGACTGACTTCATAGCTCGCTGTGATCGTGCAGCTATCCAAAATGCAACTAGAGTAAGCTTCACGGGTGACCAGGAGTTTCTGGCACGCTTTCTCAAAAGTTTGGTGGCAGTCGCAATTTCTTCACCTGTAACTTGGCACAATGTCAGCTGGGCAATTGATTGGACATGCGAGCGCAACTTGTTCCATCTCGGATAAACGGCAAACTGATGGCAAATCGCAGAAAAAATCGGTCATCCACATCAATGACCGTGATAGTGTTGACTCTTTGTCACCACCATTGTGCACTTCTGCACCTGAACAACCCGTGACCAAGCGCGTTCGCTTCGCCACCGGCTCACTCGGACGACTGTCGTCCATGATGGCAGCGGTTGCACCACGCTTGATGCAGCCAAACGTGAACATCTGGTACGCTTTCTCGCAGCTCACCTGATGTCAAGCACCTTGCTTGTGAGCAGTTGCAAAGGCATGCCTCTTATAGCAACCTTTCTTGCAACACGTGCAGCCCCTCAGGGCACTAAACTGCTTGAATGCAAAACACAGGGGCAAACCTTCGTCATTGCAGGGGACGCATCCGACCAGCTTCAGCGCAGCCGTTGCTTAACCAAAGGGTAAATCCGGATGTAAGAGATGACATGCCCATAGCAGACTTCACCGCAGCCTCTTCATCGAGAAGATTCGACCTCTCTAAGAAGACCACACAAGCAGAAGTGCCACAATCTCGGTTTCAGTAGCGTGATCTTAGCGGATGTTACCAACGTGGGAGACCCACTGGTAATACCCGTACACATAGCCCATGCTACCTTTTCAATTGGTTTGTTTGTTTCAAAAAAAAGGGGGGTACCACTTGCATATTGACGAGCTACCATGGATCATTTTTTCGACCCTCGCCGACGCCCTTGAGACAGAGTTTGACCCTGCCTTCTGGGATACCGTCAATTATGGCAGAAAAGAGCGGTGGGGCTTTCTTGAACTACCCTGGGATGGAAAAGTCTACGATGCTGCACCACAGTATGCCCAAGTCCGGCTATCTATCTTTAATCGTGACGCTCATACCATGCGTGTTGTGCAACCGTTTGTGTGGAACCATACGCACCTTAAAGTTCACCCGAACGGAGCAATGGTTTTCCATGAACAAAAAAGATTAGCCTTCCTGCTGCCTTTGATAGTAGAAGCTCATGGGTTGCTGCCGCCTAAGCCATTGTTCTGGGTCAATGATGACAATACCATCCCATTGTGGAGAACCACCCTATGGACGCATGAAGAAACCATCCAATGGTTAGCTGAGACTGGAGAGGCGTACCCGCAGGAACTGCGCGAGGAACTCCAGCCGCGCATTGACCAACTTAAACCTTCACAACATGTGAAACGGGCACTGCCTCCGCCTCCGCCGGTACCTACCAGGTGGGCGGAGCGATCGTTAGCAAAACAGCCAGCACAAACAGTGCAAACAGATGCTCCACCAGACCCTAAATGTACTCAAAGCACGCCACAGCAAGTGGCTGATCGAGAGCGGCAATACATGGAATTGCAGTCTATTATTCATCAAGCAAACCAACAAACGTTGGCAGATAGCCGGCCAGCGGCGACCAAACCTACCCAAAAACCAGCCAATTTGCTTGCCGCAAGTCAACAAAGCACAGACATTGCAGCAACGGCCGCATCGTCCAATCCCAGTACAGGCGTAGTGGCAGAAGTTTCGACCCCGCAGCAAAGCAAGTCACCTGACAAAATCAGTGCACAGTCATTATTTCACAGACGACCAGGCCCGCCATCGACCCTGCCTGCGAACAAAGCACAAACGGATACCCCGGGTACCGGTGTGTTATCCTCTGACTCTCAATCTGCAACCCACAGCAAAGATGATGAGCAACAACAACCTTCCGAACAGCTTGCCGCCCACGACGACACATCTACGGAAGAATCGTCGCCTGCAAACACACCCAAAGCATCGCCGGAGACTCAAGCGACTGACACTGCTGGTGCTAGTAGCCCTGAACCCGCCAGTGACCCCATGCAGGACGTCGACCTCGCCACAGTGGACATCCCAACGTTACAGAGCATGGAAAAGACAGCCTGCGAAAGAGTGGCCTCCTGTGAAACGAGACTCCTCAATGCCCGCGAGCACCTTACTCGCATTCGAAAGCGCCTTAAAAGAATGCAAGATGCCCACTCATCAGGTACTCCGCAACCCTCGCCTGTTGCAGATATGGAAATGGAAATCATTGACTGACCGTACAGACAGCTTGCACTGTGTGCACCTGACTGTGTGAAATCACCTGATCAGTGCCGTTTCTAATGCCGCCTACTCTGTAGATGCGCCACGAGAAAAACAGCTGCGTGCCAGGCTAACACCCCCCAAACCTGCAGTAAGGGATAGTATCCACCAAGTATGACCCCCACAAACGGGAGCAAAGGGATTTATGGGTTTTTCAATCTTTTTCAACTGTCTGCGAAGTCTCCTTGCTAGGCGTGTGTCCCAGGTCCTGTCATCGTTGGTCACCTCAATGTCTGTCACCTAACATGTGCTTTGGGTAAGCAGGGTGCATAAACTGTTAATGGCTCAATTGTTCGCACTGCAGCTTTTGTGGCTCCACTAGTTCTATAGCTAGGTCAGCCATCTGACATCAATTCACACACTAAGGTATAAGACAAACCCGGATTGTTTTGCTTCCTCCTGTTTCACCTCCAACGCATTGACCTGGTAAGGGGGAACCCTGACCCCGGGTGCCGGGTGTTCAGGGTTCCTTAGCCTCTCCAATCCTGTTGATATATTCTTGCACTCGTTGCCCGTATAGCACCCACTATCTTGGCTAGTCACTTGGCTCCTGACACCCGGGCACCGGCTGTTCAGGGTCAAGCTGGCGTCAACATGCTGCAACAGCTTATGACACCAAACAGGTTCATTTCGTTGGCGTCGCCTGACCCTGATGAATCAGAAACAGACATTGAACCAGCAGAGCCAACCGCACCAGATGACGCAGTCGAGGATGTGTCAATGCACAGTGATACAGAATACTTTGACGCCCTCGAGACGGATGACGACGTTCCATATTTTCAACAAGGGACTGAGCCTCCCCCAAGGGAGAAGTGGGAAATTGCCGCACCTATCGATTTCTTGAATGTTCACGAGGTCACACAGCTAAGCCACCAGCTTGACCAACTGTTCCTCTCGCAAAAAGAAGTTGAGACCCCGCTCGGCATGGATGACATAAAACAGAGGTGGAAATGGGACGATGTCGGCTCCTGTCGAATGCCCCGGTCACCCCTGACATACCCTGCACTCATGGTGGACGAAGGGAACGGCATCCAACGACCCGCAGCCAGCCAGGTCCATCATAAAACGCTCTTCCAGTGGATAACAGATAATCTCTCATGGTTACCTCAGTATGCCACTGTATATGTTTATGTGGACAACCGCAAACTGTCAGGCACTGACCCTCCAGCCTACTGGCCGCATTTTGCACCCTGGATCCAAGGCCGATGCACAGTGACTGGCCCTTACCAGGAGAAAACTACTGCGATCCATTTTCCCATTCATGCTGACACAGGTCTGCACCAGGTCCATTATACCTGGGCTGGTGCCGCGGCTCTGGAGGCACTGTGTCTAATGTTCCCCACGGTAAATTTTGCTCTCATCGACTCTGACTGCGTGCCAACCTCATTGTTTGAAGTGGCCGAGCTCGTCAATCTCATGACGGATAAGTCAAGCAGAGCCGCAGCAATGCAACATAACACAATGGCCAGCTCTAACCAGTGCCCTCCAGCAGTACTTCTGGCCACAGAAGCCAAAGCTGAACTCAATGCCGGCTTGATCATTGTGACAGGGCACATCCCCATTGAAGCACCTGATGTAGAAATGGCCCAAGCAGACATGCCACCAGCCCCTGGCCAAGGCTCCTCTCCGAGTACTGCACCTGCCCCAAAGGCACGACGAATAGCCCACCCTGCCACTCGCACAGCAGATGATTGGGTTGCCGCACTCCAGGAGAGCAGGGCCAGTTTCCTAGCTACAACCGCTGTGCCAGAAGACCCTGCGGAAGCAATAAGGGGAGGACTGCTTCTCACCCCCCTACTCGGCTGTAGAGCTAGAACCCCACTTGACTGGACACATGCATGGGCAATGTTGGGTGAATGGGCAGGAGCCATTGCATTCCCCATCCCGGAGCGAGGAGAATGGCCACGTCACGGGGATGGCCGATACCTTAGACCGGACTTTGCCGAGCGGACCCCGCCATTCCTTACCTGGGCACGCCCCATTTTTGAACAAGGTGCACTCTCCCCTCTGTCAGTTTTCCCAGCCGACTTCCCCATACTTTGTCTTCCAGGAGACAAACTGTTCCAAAGCAAGGAGTTAACCATGGGTTATAGTCTGCCACCTATAGTACACGCCTTCCATGGGAGCAAAGTAGGCCTAGGACAACAACTCCGACAGTGGCTAAACAAAGGGCTGCAACCGCTTGCTGTGTCGCTCATAGGAGTCGACGAGGCACCACCTTTGTGGACACACCCCACGGGCTGTGATTTTGTTAGAGGGAGTAAACTAATCGCCAAGCTGCATGTCCTGCAAAACAGAAGTCTTACCAAGCTGCAAGTGTTGCTTCTTCAGAGTCTGTGGACGCCGGTGGAAGCCCCCAATAACAATAATGACCACACTCCTTGGTCCAAGACTTGCGATCCTGCCAATGTTTTCTGCGGTCAGCATGCGAGCCTCCAGCTCCCCAGTGCCCCAATCCTCCCCTTGCTGGAAGCGCTGCAACGACGTCTGGGCATTGACCCTAGCAACGCAGAACTAGCAATCAATGAAGTGCTAGCCAGCCATAATGACCCTCAATATACTGCATGGAAACTCACTGTCATGGACAATACCTCCTGGCAACTCAATGACGCTGACCCAGGGTCCCTGGATGTTCAGTGCACTGGGTTGGGTGGGGGAGAGCTCGATGAAGATGGGGACGTTCTGCTAGCCTGCAAAAAGGAAGCACATGTTTACGGGCCATCCCTAAGCAAACAGGATGATTGGAATGCAAGAGCTGGCACAGTAGCAGGCACTGCTCATACACAGGAATACTTGCTCTTGCACATCGCCATGTTCCCCATAGGTGCACACTTTTGGTGCCGAATCTTAGGCATGCCCAGTGCAAACCAATTGCAAGCGCAAATCATCAGTCGGGCCATGAAGCTGTTGCAATTCTGTCCCATCATCCCAGCACACAGGAAACCACCGTGGCCCGGCTACATACATGGCCTGCGACTCTTCACTAAGTTGCTAGTTGCACACCCGCTAGTCGGAGTAAGCCTGCCCCCTGAAATCCGCCCAGTTGATCTCCTGAGATTAACAGGATACATGGTAGGCTCCATCTACATTCGGGGGCACAGCGCTGGCTCATACGCAGGCATGGTATGGGAAACCATCCTCTCCGAATTCCCAGATGTTCATGGCAAAACCGTGCTAGCAGCCATTGCGCTACCACCATCGCTGCTCACGACATGCAATTTATCTCAGCTGAGAGAGATCCACCTCATTCACCATGCAGATGACAGGCTCTGCGTATGGAACCCGTTAAGCAACGGGGCTTTAAGATTACGCATATCACAGGATGGAGAGCGTACCTCGGCACTGCACAACATAACTACTCGCATTGGACAAGAGTTGCCCTCCCAGAAGGACGACCAGATATGGAACAGTTAGAAGGTACCCCGGGAGTGCTCCCCTTCGAAGTGTACTCACAGGCCCCGCTCCGGCTGATCTCATGGTGCAGCTTTGAGCTATCAAGAATTGCCAGAAAACTCCTGCGTGAATTAGCGGAAATGTGTGAGATACCTGAAACCACTACACAGGCACTTGTTACACACATTGCTGCCCACAATTCAGAGGTCAAAACTGAACAAGAGGCAACCCAATACCTAGCCACGTTGGCAACAGTCACCATTTCCTCAAGGTCCAAGTTGCTCAACTATACCACTATGGTACAACATTTCCTTGGCACCTTGCAATTGCCCCTGGCTATCTACATGCTAGACTACTACTTGCCCATGCTCAGTCCTAATGAAGGCTATAATGAAACAGGGTTAACAATGCAGAGTGCAGGCCCCATCCGGCAGCCATCGCAACCCATCGCCCTCGAATTTCTTTTCAAAGGCAGCGAGTTTGGACACTGGAAAGTTAAAGGCGGGCAGGATGCTTTCGCTTTTCGACATCCAAGCCTGGGCAAAACTGAAGTGTTCAGCCTGCTGGCCAGCGATGCGCACCATCACAAGGTCAGCCCCATTGGCACGGGTAGACTCATTGCCATGGTGGGTACAGCAGATGCACTAGCTTATGATGGAGATGACCTTCAAATCCTGTTTGGCTTGGTCCTCGCCATCACACCACGCGCAGCCTAAAAAAAGGATGAGCTTGCTGCCTCACGCATATACAGACAGTGCAACCCTAAATTCATCGAAGTTGCTTTCCTCTCAGGACCGGCCATTGAGTTTTTTGCAAAGGACCAACTCGAAGCCCTCCAAGACTGGTATAGCGCCTCCGGCCAGCACCTGGACCCCGTCGACGCGACCGTCCAGGGGCAGAACAACCCGGTCCCCCAGACCTTCTTTCTCGATACAATGTGGATGTTCGGATGTACTAAGCCTACCCGTGAGCTTACCGCGGTTGCCCAAACCCCCCCGTGCAGATACCACCTGGGCTTAGGCATTTATAATGTCCAAGTAGCTGTAGAAGGAATGGAAGGCAACAAAAGATCACACTTCTTATATTTGTGCGGCCAGTTGCTCCGCCTAGTGCTAATTCCATGTCACGTGGAGGGCGAGCTTCACCCTTGGACTCGCTCCACTGCACTTTCCTTTGCCGCTGAGATTGACGGACATGTGTTAGGCACACTCTGCGCAGTAACAATGGCTTTGCTCACCAACCGGCTAGATCTGTGCATCCAAGGGCTTTTCGGAGCAGGCAAGTCGAAATCGATGGCAATCCTCATCCTGGCGTTGATTGAAATCGACACTACTGACAGCCTCAAAATATTGTTCATTTGCAAAGAGAACTCCGGCACCCGATCCTTTGCTGACCTCCTCCTATGGCTCGACCCCCCGTCGGGGGTGTTTGGGCGCATAGGTAGGCTGGTAGGAGACCAAGAGCGCAACAAAAGCAGCTACTCGCACACGAAATTTGATATCCACCCGAGAGAGAGAAGACAAATGCTGAACAAGTGTCAATTAATATTAGCCACCGGGGGAACAGTCGCCCAGGATCTTACCATGCAATGGTCCACAATGAGCGGATTCATGCAAGAGCTCTCCCTCCTGGTCATTGATGAAGGCCAGCAGTACGGAACTGACCGCGAAATTGCAGTTATCAGCCTGCTGAAACAGCAACCCCTGGTCCTGTGGACAGGAGACTCGGAGCAGACACCTGGCGGTATTGATCGGGCAGCTCGCAACGCCAAACGGGCACGACAACTACTGTTAGCCAAAAAGCATGGCCTGCGAAGCGACCGCAACTACTACATGCCCGCCAACCTTGCCGACGCAATGATCCGACTGCTAGATGCTTCGGCAAATGAAGGATTAACAGCTCTTAGTCAGATCCTCAAACGAGGCCAGTCCACGTTAGGTCAGCTATGGACAAGTCACCTCTCGCCACAGGATGAGGAAGACCTCAGGGCAGCTAGCACTGTACTCCCAGGCCTCCAAGCCGTATTTGAAGCAGCTCAACCACATATGCAACGACACTCCCGATTTGTAGACTCGGAACTGCTGGAGGGTACCGCTCTAAATTTTCCATGGTCTCTTGTGCGCCTTGCCTGGATTTTGCAGCATGCCGCTACCCTCCTGCCCATGGCTGGTGACATACAAGCAGTATTAAACTCTCAGACCGCCGGCGTAAGTGACATCCATGCCTGGGGGTTAATGCTTCCGTCCAGTTCCAGGGTTAGTCCCGTAACATACCATGCGGTAGTTGCAGTTAGATATCCCAATCTTTGCAGGCAGATCAATGGCCTATGGGAACTAGGAAGTTTTGCTTCGGGAGGCCTTCCCGACAAGCCACCCGGGTTCCAACTAGTGCTCTGGGATACTAATGCCAGGATCAACGGATTGGTGGCGACGGACTTAGAAACTCGTGTCAGAAGTACTCCGCCCCTTCCCTCACAATGCTGGATTTGCCGATGGGCTTTTCACAATGACCACAGCAACTGATCACAAAAACAATTTGAACCGCTCCGTGCTCAAAAGAGATTATGTTCGCACCCTGCGGGTAGAAACAATAGCCAATTCGGCAGGAGGAACAGCGCAGGTATCAATCGTAGCTCAGCCCAGTATTGGATTTCTCAACACTAAGTATTACTCCAATGGCTCGCCTACAGAAGACACTGAAGATTGCCTAGGCAGAATCACTGTCGGGCTCACTCGGTCCAAATCGTTAACCCTGCTGGTCTCCCCGCTGGACATGATGGGGCTCATGGGCATGGCACAGGTGGTCGCTGCCATTGCATATGGAATCCGGGGCCTAAGGAGAGGAGAAACGACATGGAGCATGCCAGAATTTGACCCTGACCCAGTCCAAGAGAATCTAGCGCAGTTAAGTAGATGGTCACTCAATTCGGCACCAACTTGGGAGTACCCTCCCCTTGCAATTGCCAATCAATACTACGATCAGCAAGCTGACGAAGTGAAGCGGGCAAGATATCGGCTGATCTTGGTGCGAGGGTCAGACCTTAGATGGCTGAACAGGGAACGCTTCCAAGAAATTCAAGCAGGGTTACGAGCCCAGCACAAGTGGCTCCCTGAGCAAAATCTCCCTTTCTCTGAAGTTGTTCTATATGCCTACGCTGCTGATCGCACACACTCTCCCACGTATGTGTGCCTACCCTCAGGACTGTACAAAGCACGCACCGGGCATATAGTACCACAGACGGGCCCAGAACAGGAGATCCTGTCTCTGCCTGGCATATATTTTTTTGATGGATGGCGATTACACCCGAAGTTGCCGATCCCAGACCACTTGCCACGCGCAAAAGAGGCGCCAGTCCAAGGCACCGCTCCCGCGGCACCTGCACCTGATACGGAGCCCAAACGGTCGCCAGAAGAAGAAGCACGAGACATTCTTGCAGTCGCTGCCAAGAACCAGCCCGAAGATGGGCCAAGCACAAGAAGAGCGGCGGTTCGCGCATGCAAGTACTTACGAGCAATGGTCAGCCAATATGAAACCACCATTCAAGCCGTGCACAGTGCCGCCCGCACCCACACGCAAAGAAGCAAAGGCACGGTTGGACCTGCAGTTGACTATCGCCCACAAGGAGAAGCCCTCCCCGTCATCTCGGCGGACCTGACCTCCGAATTGTTGCATTGTCTGTCCACGCTCCCAGACCCATGGCCCCTAGCTAAGATCACCATCGACATGGAGAAACCGAGCCAATGGGTCTCGAAGTTGTGCAGACTTTACTTTGCTGACGAGTATGCCAAGCGAACAGTTGGGTTGCCCTCGCGTAGGCATGTTCCAGACATCGCGGGTGCACTACGAGCAGTTCAAGCCATCCTTCCTAAACTCGAAGTCAAAATGATTGAGTTCCTGGCTGAATGGATGGTAACTCTACTAATGCCAGCCTCGCACGTATTGGAAGTGAGGGCACCTCACCTTTCCTTTATGTTGCTTAAGGAATACTGGTTCAGAGAACTTTATCTAGGTCTGAAAGTCACGGCGTCCTTTGATCGCTCTGAATCATACACTAGAGTGATCGATGGTCAAGTAAGATGTATTACGCCTGAAGTCAAGCCGCAGAACCTACAGGTTATCTGGAATGTGCAGTTCATCACAGTCTTTGTGCCGGCATGGATGATCCCGCCCGTCTATCATAGCCTGCGCAGAGAAAGCATTAAAACTACCAGTTCTGCAAGCCCCATAGGAGTCCAGTCAGTCCGCCCTACCTGGTTTGAGGACACAACACCCAGAGACACTACATCCCAGCAACTTCAAGACCCTCAGAAAGAGCAACCCCAGCCACTGCATGGACTGAAGTTAGTCATCAAAGAAGAGGTGCTACCAGCGACTGACCAACCACAATTCCAGTCACTTGAGCTCCAGCGACTGACCAACCACAATTCCAGTCACTTGAGCTCCTGGCTGGCCGAGGTCTCTTAGCGCCTGACACATGGAAGTGCAAACGTGCACAGGTCAGCCTTAAAGCAACTATCGATGTCCCAATGTTGGGTACAATCATAGAGGAAAATGGTGACGGACTCCTGGAAGATTCCCATATGCCTGTGGGATGGCCACTCCACATTGATGGCGCTGTCAGACAATGCTGTATTCACAGAGCTGCGAGCTTACAAGAATTAGATGACATGCTCAAAGAATATGACATGAAAAGGGATTCAGTAGAAATCAACCGTGACGCGCCCCAATGGTCCCATCATGCAGTATGGAACCGAAAGTATATGGAACCGAACCCAGGCTACACACTGGAACAACTATGGGCCGACTCCGAACCTGCCATAAGCAAAAAAACAACCACGTCATATGATGTACAAACAAGTGACGTGCAACGTGCAGTAGCGGCCATTAAGCACTTCCCATCCCCCGTTCCCCCTGATAGCCTCTTCATAAGAACACTAGGGACACCGGCGGCCCTAAAAGCCCCGCCGCAGACGGACACCCTGGCGCAAAGAGCCCTAGAAGAATGGGAACGCACTGTGTGTGAGAATAAGGCACTGGCAATTCTCGCCGAGATCCAAGCTGGCCGACCGACTATAATCCATAAAGATGGGGGCAAAATGCTTATTGCCATTGTCCTTGATCGGCCACTAGCGGAAGCGAAAGCATTGGTGGATGATCCTGCGGCATTCACTCGCGAAATGACGCGAAATGCTTATTGCCATTGTCCTTGATCGGCCACTAGCGGAAGCGAAAGCATTGGTGGATGATCCTGCGGCATTCACTCGCGAAATGACGCGCATCCTGCGCGACAAACAAACCCACCCGCTGATCGCCCAAATGATGAAACCAGCGGCAAGCAGTGATCCACCCTCTGCCGCTGCTGCAGCCAGTGGTGCTAGTGGCAGTAGAGAGCCTCGCGTTGCATCACACGAGCAGTTCCAGTGAGCCACATGAAGTGACGCAGAGACCCTAAATCTGTCCACCGTGCATTTAGTGCGTAACTTGCTTTAGGGCGAGAGGGGTTGTCACCATGGGGTACTCATGGTTGATTACCACCCGTTGCAATTACTTTTCCTGTCAGCATGTCGGAGCCAATCTGGGAAGGGAGGCGGGTGGGGGCGGGTATTATAATCCTGTTCTGGGTTTTTCATTTGTATTTGTTCATGTTGTGCTACATTAATTGTTGCATGGTAGGTTAGTGCGATGTCAAAGTACATCAAGCCATGGCGCCCGTTGCTGCTTTGCTCAGTGCAATACAGTACCTACATTGCTTGAATGCCACCTGACCATATGAGTTCCGTGCAACCAAGTGAAGTAGTACCCCTGCCTCAAGAACCCCAGACTCAAAATGAGGCACAGGATCTCCTCCTTTTGCAGGACTATGTGCACAAACTGACGAATGCTCTCAGAACTTTGGAAGACACCCACGCCGTATCCCCGGAATGCTTACAGTTCAAGGATATGTTGATGATACTACGATGGTGGGAGACACCACAGCTGGCATGCAATGGCTCACGGATGCCTGGCAAGCTTGCATTCGTTTGAAATCCGCGGGCATTCAAATTGATGAACACCACTGCTGGCGAACCAGTGGGATCAATATGCATGCAGCTTGCTCGGGTCAGATCGACCAATACCCATCACTGCACTGGGCACAAAGGTTATCAGGATATGCTACACTACGACAAGCTTTGGTTCACAGGATCGGTTATAGCACCACCACCATGGTGTGCAGATCAAATTTGTTTGTGTGCCTCACCCCAGCAGAAGTGGATTCCATTCTATCTGGAGAGCATCTAGCCAAAATTGACCCACTCTTCCTAGTACAGTGTGGCTGCTCCAACAAGTGCAGTGTTCTAGTTAATCATCCTGCCTCCCATAGTACTTTAAATGCGCTAGAACGCTCCGACTGGGGAGCACACCTAATTGAAGGCAAAACTACTGCGCTGGGGCTAATCCTATATGGGAAATATACCCGTAGTAGTCAAGGGTGGACCCCAGTAGAGGAGCTTACAGGCACACAAGCCATTAATCCCAAAGCTATGACTAAGGCCAACCAACGACTAGCCCTTTTTGCCACACCTGCCCACTCTGTAGTGCAAAGAAGCCTTGCCAACAACTGTTTTATTCTGTCCCTTAATATTTACCAAAGTACATATTTTGGCTTTACCCCGGACGACATTAACTTATACCAACAACGCTCTGCTAAACTTATCCTTGGGAGACCATGGCTTGCTGCAAGGTATCTCCCACATATATTCCGTTGGTTAGGTATTGCTCCCGCTTTAGACCCGGCTGTTACGCTCACTGCAGCGTGTTTGGGCTATTGGCTTAGACAGAATGGCTCTACGGCCTTTCTCTCACCGGGGTACCCGGATGTAGGGACAAGGCAAGGAGCAGTTGTCCAACGCATATTCCGAACATGGACTCCCCTGCTAGGCATTGACACAGTCGGTAACTTGCTACGCATATTTGCAGGACAGAATACCAGAAAAAAACAATTCCAATTCCTTCGCCAGTTGAAACTCAGTCTGTACGAGGCCATCCAAGTGCATGCACTGCAATACTTACAGTCTAGAGTAAGTTCGCAGCTCCTTCCGGGCGGGGTATCGTGGGCTTGGTTGACTCATTTAGCCACAGTGCCTAAACTCGCTGTTAATGGGGTTGCACGCTTTGCGGTCTTACGGTGGGCGGTAAATGAGGATGACGATGAATGTCTGCGGCTTCGACTGGCAGGCTCGCTACAGGCTGAGCAACCATGCCAACTCTGTGGGGTTCCCACCCGACTGTACCCACTCGGACTTAATTTTGCTCCCGCTTGTGAAAAATGCTGTCATGACCATGGTATCAACGCTACTACCCTGCACAGCAGCATTGGGCTCGTTTCTGCATTGTGCCTGTCCTGGTTGCCAGCATCTTCTCACCTACTCCCACTCCAGTTAAATCTTTGGACCAACTAGCCCGAGTCAACACAGCTGGATGTGTAATCGCGAGCCACATTTTGCATCAGTTCCGCCGACTCTTGCTTGAGCATGGAGGCATGCAACATGCACCATCCTCTGTTCCCCTAAGTGTCCCCGAATGGTTAACTCGCCTGCATGATAATGCCCTGCAAGCGATACCAGCTCGTTTCCTTCCGGAGCCTGCGTCAACGATAAGACCCCAGCATGCAGGCGCAAACAACCAGAACCATCCCTGCCACATGCAAACTACTGCCAATGAAGCAGTTACACTTCACTCAGCAGCATTTCCTGATCTGGTTTGCACAGCGTTGACATTCATTGCCCCGGATCAACCTATTGCGGTGCTCCCACTTGGACATCCATGGCTCAGCCTCATTACCCCAGCCGGGGCCCGGATGGCAGGATTCCGCCCCAATGCTAAAATTGTCCCAGCCAGCCCCAGTTCGCCTAATTCTGTCTGCACTGTCACTGCTCTTCAACCCATCAGTGCTAATGAGTTGATCCTAGCAACCTTTCCCGACCAGGCACCATCCGAAACCGTGATCCAGATCGTAGGTCAATTCGATGGTAGTTGTATGCATGATGAGTCATTAGGCGGCGCTGGATACGTTATCTATGTAATAGAAGGGGGTCGGTCTCGAGTTGTTGCATGTCGGTCGGTCGCCTTACCTCATTGTTCAGACAATATAGAAGCAGAAATCATGGCCTGCTTATATCTGGTTGAGGAGGTGGCTGTCGTCGTCAAGCAAAGTTTATCAAGCCGCGGCTTCACACCCAAGGTGGTCATCCAAGGTGTGCGAAAATCCAACAGGACCTAATTACAACCACTAGTCGCGCTCCTAACGTCGCAAGGGGTCGGCTTAACTCCGCGTCGAGCGTTTAACAAATTAAACACGAATTCCCCCAAAACACGACAGCTTCACTGCGAACTCTCAAATCCTTTTCCACACAGGAAAACACGAAGGCAAGATAAATTGTCTGTCATGCACATGCAGCATGTTATAGTTGGACTTCTTCTGTTTCAGCTGCTTTGCCTTTGCAACATGCAACGGCGGCGGTAGACAAACATCATCAACATGTTGGTGAATTCATTGGTGATGAATTCACCATCTTTCCAAAAATAAATCAGCTTCACTTCCATCTTCTCTTCAAACGCACTGTTTGCACAAATTCCAAAAACATCCAAACTGTTGACAAAAATAGTTGGCAGCTTCCGAAAATAAAACGCATCATGCAGAAAACAAGTCCAGTCAAGGTTGTGGTTGAAAACGCATGCACATGTGTTTGAAAAACAACGTTGAGCTTGTTCAAAAAGTCGTCGATACCAAAATCATCTTCAAATTCATTTGCAGTCCAGTAAAACTCATTGCAAATGAATTTCCATTCCAAAAAAAAACATTCTTCTTCTCCACCAAGTTGACGAAAAACATTCACATGCACATAAAACGCATCTTCACGGTATTGTAACCAATTCCAGTTGTTCTCAAACCATTCTGCATCAATTTCAGAGTTCTGCCCAAATAAACCATTGACAACATCATGTTGTAGCCACCATGCAAGTTACATCCAGAAACGTAGCACATGCCGTCCATATGCACGGGAGTGTATATTTCCATACCCCCTTTTGCTGCGTTTCCCATCCATAGACAGCCGAAAATCCAGAAAAGTCTCAAAGGCTCTCATGCCACACATATGTATAAAGCGGTCATCTGTTCAACCTCCAGTGAGGACTTGCACACAAAGTCGCATCTTCACACCAATTGCAGATGTATTGCAAAAATACCTGTGTACTTGAATTAGCCTTGTGTTGTATACCATTGACCGTGTCCACATACTCATTGATGTAGAAAAATGAAAAAAGCTGTGTCAAAGTGCCACATTGAAATTGCTCCACAACGACTTCCCTGCAGTCCAGCTCATCGCAAAGGAAGCCCAAAGATTCTGCAGAGAGGATTCATCACAACAAATTCCAGGCACATTGCACATGCAAAACCAAAAATCGCCACATCCAGCTCCACATTGGCATCCGCAATCACTCCATTAGCGCCAAGAGAATTCACGCTGGTAGACATAGCCGGCATTGAGGAATGCGTCTACCCTGCAGTGAATTAAGAATGCACAGAAATCAGGACCCTGTGTCCTTGGCGTTGGAGTTAATTTCTTGCGGAACTGGCCAATCATCTTCTTTGCGTAGCGGCACTCCTCCATGCTTTGGTTGAAGACCCTCACAACAAAGTCATGGTAGGTGATGGGCTTTTCGGCAAAACGGCCCATCTTGAGAAGCGTGCATGACCAGTGATATGTATCCTTGATCCATGCAGGCTGTGGCACATTGAAATCGACCTCCTCACAGTCGATTGTGGCATCTTTCCAATTGTCATCCCACTTGTGGGTTGCTGGCAGCCCTGACTGCACCTTTGGAAATAGTGGCGGGGAGTCGCCGGTGTCGGAGATGAATGAATAGCTCCCCAAAACGCTGCTGGCACTCTCTGCATCCGAATTTGACTCGACAGCTTCATGCCGTCTCTTGGAGCCATCGGTCATAGCGCCATTGTCATGCATTTTGTTTGAATTGCCTTCCACAATCTCCGGAGGCTCTTCGGAGATGCGTGCACACTTCGAACCAGAAGCTTTGGGCGGAGGCAGAGCTGGTCCTTTGGGACCCTGCTTCCCCTTCTCTCCATCCTTTCCTTTGAATTCACCTTTGAATTCTCCCTTTGCCACATTTTTGCCACCTTTGTCATCCTTGCCACCCTTCTCAAACTCTTTGCCACCTTTCGCAAATTCCGGCTTGCCACCTTTGGTATTGTCAGGCTTCCCACCTTTGTCATAGCTCTTTCCCTTGCCCTTCTGCTCCTGGAACGCCTTCTCACTTCCAATTGCAGATGCAGGCAAAATCGGTGGGTCTGCCTTTGCTGCAGGAGGTAGAGGAACCTGTGCATTGAATTTTGGAAATCCTGCAGACTGTCCATCAGCATCGGCACAGTAGCGGTTGGCAATCTCAGCAATGGCTGCAGCCGCAGCTTTAGCCTCTGCAATATCCGCATTCTTCTGCACCACATTTCCAAAAAGTTGTATCACAGGTTTGTCATTCTTTGGGTCTTTGGCATCCTCCTCAATCCAAGGGTCGTCATTGGGATCATATGGCCTGTCCTGCCATTTCTTGTGGTATTCCCGTGCATCGACGATCCCTGAATTCCCTCCAGCTTGCAAAGTAGGCGGCGGTGTTGTCGGAGGCACCTTGTATGCATTCTGGCTGTAGGCATCCGGCCATAGGGCACCAGGCGGTGCAGCCGATGAATTCGAGCCTGTCGGAGCATGCACTTTGGAGGGGCTTGGAGGCACATGCGATTCCATGCAGTCCTTCCAATCATCATCCTCTGGTGGATAGGGTCTGTTCATAGGTGCGTTCTTGACCTCCTTTTTGTGGACGGTCAATAGTTCATTCATTTTTCCACCAGCTTCTGCTTTGCGCATCAACTCAAGCAATTGGTCCCATTCTCCTTGTGTCATGTCCGTTCCCAAGACTGGGTCACTTGGGTTGTAAGGCATCGAATTCTCTGTCTGTCGGTACCATCCAGAAGCATCACTGTGCCATTGCTGTGGTTTTGAAGCCATGGCGTCACGTCAGAACCGAATTCCTAATTGTGAACTGTTTCAACCCTCACACACACACGCAGGAGTCGAGTGCAGCAGTTTAGCCGTTTCAGGGGTTCCTAAGTGTCCGCAACTGCTGAGTTGGGCGTGTGAGTGAATTCTGAAACCTGACATCCTTAGTTCTCCAGGCAGTGTTCTGACTTGCATTCTGCATCCAAAACGTTGCAAACGAAAACAAACTTCTGTCCAACCCTGTCCACATCAGTCCAATGCAAAATCAACTGAACATGCAGACATGACTGAACATGCAGACATGACTGAACATGCAAAAAAATCACTGTGTTTCTACATCAATGCAGTTCTTTGACAACAACTGTCTCTCACATCAAAAACTGTGTTTCGCGTACGCCAGTGCTTCGCAAAAATAAAACAACTGTGCTTCACAAGACTGCAGTGCTTCACATCACTGTCGTTTGGTTTCAAATTTGTTTGAAATAAGACATGCAAAACATCTTTGGTTCCTACATGCCAAAAAAAACTTTCCTTCACACATCACACGTCCCCCTTTTAAACTGGCGACGTCCGGAGACGTGCAAAGCAAAACAAAAACAGTTCCACCTGCCACGCACATTTCTTCAAGAAAATCATGCATCATGCAGGTCAAAACACAAAAAAAAAAACGTTTGTTTGGTTTCGGTTGTTTCCATGCGACATGCAAAAACAAAAATGAACATGCTCAGGGGTCCTTCCGTCCAGCACGAACTGCGGCCAAAATGGCCTTTGCCAGTTCTTTGTTATACACACCGGTTGCTGTCCAGTTAACATCGTACATCCCTGCATGTTTCTCACATTCGCACCAACCAAAACGCCTTGTGAGCAAATTGCAAAAACCAGCTGACGCACTACAAAAGATAAGTACTTTACCGATAGGCAGTCCATTCGGTGCTTGCATACCGGTTTGGCACAAAAACACTTCAGCATCAAATTGCAAACCACATTGTTGCAAAACTCGTTTGGTCTCTTCGCGTTTCCATATGTTGTTGTTTCGGGGCAGTTCGAAAGACCTCGAATTCCCAAGCAATAAATACTTAGAGACGTTCTCCATGATGCCTTTCCATGACCTGTCTGCCTCTGATTCGATCGTTGCAGAAAAATTCTTGAGTGGCGACCCTGAGCTACAAGGAGTAGAAGCGTGCACATGCACCCAACGGTAGCCTAACTGTTGATGAACCTCCACAAACTCTTTCACCTTTTGAAACATGTCCGGAGTTTCCATTCGTTTGACTATACCGATATAGGGCATGCGTGCAACTTTGCAGGCTTCTCTCAGAGCTGAATTAGTCCCACAACAAACTTCCACAAACGCAACATCTTGCTTGTGATCAACCCTACTGTTGACGAGCATGACATCACGAACTCTGTGCAGGTCTTGCATAGGCACTTCAGGAGTTTCAAACCCTAAGCTTGTGCGGTGTCTCAGGAAATCTTTGGTCCCCAAACATTTGGTAAACAAATCTGCCACATTGTCCGTACCGGCCCTGTGTTCAACCAAAAGTTCATTTGAGCTAATTTTAGCTTTCATCCAGGCCATACGAATTTCCA
Organism: Cladocopium goreaui; assembly: GCA_947184155.2. Taxonomy (NCBI): domain Eukaryota; class Dinophyceae; order Suessiales; family Symbiodiniaceae; genus Cladocopium; species Cladocopium goreaui. The sequence continues at coordinate 90,413 of CAMXCT020001681.1, read as the reverse complement.
CATGTCTACTTCGTTTGGGTATATCCTGTCCGACCAACAATTGCAAGGCTGAAGAGCTATCAGACTCCAGCAAAATTTGTGGCACATCTCTCTCTCTCATTTCACCAATCCCTGTGTAAACACGATGGCAAAAATTGCTAAACGCAACAGATTCTTGGGCAACCATTTGCAATGCATACAATTCTGCTTCACAAGAGGACAATGACACAGACTGTTGTTGTCTAGCCAATGACCTAACCAATGCACCTTCACAGAAAACAACCCCACCAGAAATTCCCTTTCTACCATTGAATCTGTATGGAGCAAACGATGCATCAGAGAATGAATGCAAAATTGAATGTCTTGCAGGCCCAATCATCAAATTCTCATATTCTGGGGATGGTAACCTCAAACATGTTCCCACATCTTCAAACAGAAATCGCAGCAAAGAACGAATGGCAGCTTCAGTGCCTTGGTTGGGCTTTGCTTGCTGACTTCCAATTAGACTGAGATATAGTTTAAGGTCGTGCCTCGACTGCGCCATCCACAGAAGCTTGCCAAGTGCTCGGCGAAATCGTGAATATGCAGAGGGAGAGAGTTCTTGCAACTGATTCTTGTCGCCCATGGCCTTGTCCAAAATGCCGGCCACATCCGGTACCGATGCAGATCCCTTTGTGATGTTGAATTCAGTAAAGGTCGTATCCAGAAACTTCGGATCCACGCCAATTGTCAAAGAGTCGTCATCAATTCCACGATGCACATGCCTGCCAATGAAAATTAAACGTCCACCTCCACGTCGTGCAGGAAGGATGATTCCAGTCTCCTTCAAGGGCACGGCTTTGCCAATTGCCTTCTCCACAATCTTCTCAGCTTTCTCAGATTGGCAACAAAGGAGTAGGTCGTCCACATATGCGACAAGCAGTGCAAGTTCTCCATTCACGACACCTTGATAAATGCATGGTTCGACCTCGTCAGAAGTCAATCCAACACCACGGATGCTGTCACTCAGCAAATTCAGCCAGTGCAGTGATGCATCTCGAAGACCATTCAAGGCTTTATAGAGCAACAAGTAGGCTTGTGAGCCATCAGGCATAGAGACGGAGAGGGGCAGTTTCAGCACAATCACAAGTCCATGAGGAAGGGGTGAATGCATGAAGGCATGAGAAACATCAAGTCCTTTCAGTCGAAGAGCACGTTGGGCAGCAAGAGTGAGAACGAAATGCAGGCCCTCAATGCTTGGTGTTGGGCTCGAAATTCCCAGCTTTCGTGCACTAATTCCTTTATTCAGGTCCTTTGCAACTATTCGGACTCTGACTCGTGATTCACTTTTGTATGCTGAAACCCATCTACTTGGAATCACACGCATGAGCGGGTGTTTCTTTTTCAATGCATCAACCTCTGCCTGTCCTATGACTCTACCAGCACCACATTTCTCTAAATTACCAATTTCTTCTTTCATACCCTCAAAACCTAAGTCCACGTCAAGTTGCATGAGTGAGCTGTCATCAATTACTTCATCTGGTTTCCATAGCAGCACTTCTGAACCACCAAGTTTCACCTTCACACACTGGTGATCCTTCCCTTGTGCAAACTTAATTGAATTAAGCTCAGCGTCAAACAACTCAGGACTCGTGGCTCGTGCATTCTCTGGTCCTTGTTCCAAACACCATGCAACAGGTCCTAAGGCATGACATGCATTGTCCATGTGAAAAAGATCAAGAGTCATGGGTTCTTGTGTTCCAGCCGCACGTTCAGCAGCCATTTCATCCTCTAGATCTTGCACAGACTGTTCTGCTTCTCTCTTCACACCTGAACCTTCAGTGTCCATACTTAGAACAACCTCCTCAGAACCTGCGCCAACCGGAGTTGGGCCATTCTCAGTTTCAACCTCCATATCTTCATGTCTCACCTCAAGTCTCGGTCTTGCAACATTAGGCACAACATCTGGCATCACAACGGGAGTTTCACTCGCCTCAAATGCAGCACGTTTTCTCTTACATTCAGCATTATGCCTAATTCCAGGTACATCCATTCCAGAATCACATGCAGGACACCGGGGTGTCTTTGGAAAAACACGCACATCTGACCTAGCAACATCTGGAGACGGAGACGGAGACTTTGGTGACACTTTCGGAGAGGCTTTAGGCAATGCAGGTCCATCAGAAGTAGATGCACGAATTGGGTCTTGTCTGGCAATCTTCAATTCACCTGGCTTTCTCGGTTGAGATGGAGCTGACTCCACCGGTCTCTTCTTGGGCATAGGGGCTCGGAAGCCTGGATCGGGTTCTTTCATCTCTCGCACTAGGTCTCCTGGAGCACCATCTGGGTACTCAACAACATCATCATACATAGGTTGCTCAACATTGGCATCAGGCAATCTTGGTCTCTCAACATTCGGGGCAGCCGGCTCAATGCGAATTCCTTCGCGTGCTGGCAATGGTTCTCCTTGAACTCGTCCACCTTCAATCTCAGAAAACAACTGATCACCAATGACTTGGTTCCACACGATTGGTGTGATGGGCTTGACATTCCTTGCAACAAAGCGCTTCAGAACTAATTCACCATCAATTCTGACAGCACCTTGCACAACTGGTCCAGTATCCAAACCTGAATGCACAAATGCAGCTTCAATGCTTCTCGTCTCATTCGGTGATTGGGCTCGCATGCTGCTGGGCAATTCGGCAAGGACAGTTTGACCAAACATTGCAAAGGAAGGTCGAGACAACTTTCGTTGTGTGGAGTATTCCAATGGAGAAAAGTCAGTTCCATGAGCTTTGGAAAAATGGTTGTGGCTCAATGCAATGTAGGTTGCAACATCTTGCAATCCACGCTCTGTGAAACAGACATCAGCACCACCTTGGTTCATTTCAGCACGCAACACAGCAAGGGATTCTTTGAGTCTTCGTACTGCTCGTTCAGCTCCTCCATTGCTTTGGTGTTGTTGAGGTCGTGCACGTCGAACCAAGAATGTATACTTGTCAGAACTGGTTCCGACTAATTCAGATACTGCTCGTTCGGCATCAGTATGCAGGACCACGGAAGACGTTGACGATGCAAGGCCGAAATGATCCAGCCACTTGCATATTTGATTCTTCACTGATCTTGTCTCCTGGCCCACAACGACATAGCCAACGCAGTTTGTTGACAACTCAGTCAAAACCAGAACTTTGATAGTTCCGTCTGCTTCATCTTCAACCATTTCACCACGAGTGGTTAGAAAACCAAAGTCGGCTTGCACCTCAGTCTCAAGAGCGCCTTCTCGGCGTCGTCGATGTTGAAAGGTTGATTTGCCACGTGCACAAATTGTGCACCTCGGATCATAAGGTACATGTCCCTGCAACCTATGGGCTTCAAGCGCAGCTTCTGCCGCTCTGCTCAATGGATTCAAATCCCCATGCACCGCATGCAAACCCTCTGACATGATGAATTCATCATCATGCCGTGCAGATCCATCAGAATCATGGTACATCCATGCAGGGTCAAGTTTAACCCATGGACATCCACCAAAGTTGCAAATGTTGTCAAGTCTCAAACCTGACGCACAGTGAGTAACCTCAGCACCTTCTGGATTCTGATTGAATTCCCATCCGCACTCACAGAGAGTGTTGGTTGAAATGATGTTGTGGCTGATGCCACCAACTAAGCACTTCAACTTTGCCTGTCGGTACACTGGGAATCTTCCCAAATTATCATTTTTCTTCTTGAATCCAACCCAAACAGAAACAGTAGTTGATCCATCTATGTTCACCTTACTGCCATTTGCCGCTCGGAAGCGGTCACTTTGTGAATTAACAACCCATGCACCATACGTCACTCTGGACGAAGTGGCCATAACAGTTGCAGCCGCACCGGAGTCCAGTAACCACCAGTGCTGGCTCTCATCACCCATCATGATTTCTGAAAGCAATGGATGCAAAACAGGTGAGTATCTATGCAGTTCAAACTCATGAGAAACAGTATCATGCACGTTCAGAAAAGTCGAAGTTCCAACTGTTTGCAACTGGATTCGATGACAGTTTGAAGAAATTAAGTCTTGGGAAACCGCAACATCACCTGACACCTCTGAACCTTGCAAACCACACTCAAAGGTAACCGGACGGTGTAGAGCTCCATGCAAAGTCCCTGAAAGGTCGGTGGTCCCTGTTGCAGACATGCCACACAACAAATTGGAATCTACCTGTGGTGTTGTTTCATGCAACCATCCAAAGTTTAAATTCCAAAGTTGACACGTTTCTGTTTCCGTTTCGTTTCACTGTCACTGTCATCAAACTCGTCTCCAAACATGGTGTCCATGACAACTGAACATGCAGATTCACTGTCAGAAAATGGAACGAATTCTCCACTGATCGAAAAACTCAGGTTCAGAAATAAAACATGCTGGTGGCAACCTGTTGAAAAAGAGTTTCAGTCTCACGTTTCGAAGCTGGCAGCACTCTAAGTTCGCTGCAAAATCATCACTAATAGTCATGCAGTTTTGACACGTGCAGAAAAGTCGATTCGACTCTAAACACTGCAAACCTGCAATTGAGACATGAAAAACAGTTTCATCGGTTGAAAAATGACTGCAAACATCGTCAAAAACGTCTGAAATTTCAGTTTCAAGTGTCAAACCTGTCGAAAAACCTGAAAACATCTCGGAAATCAAGGGACTCAGCACTAAGGATTGGACACCCTGAGTCGTTCCACCTGCACTCGCATTCTGCTGCTGATCATCCGTCGCAGGCCAACTCCAAGATTCGTCCCAATTCTCCTGTCCTTCTTGCCACGTGCAATCCCAAGATTCATTCCAACTGTCATTCCAGACCTGTGCAGTTTCATACCATGACTGGTCCTCCCACCAAGAACCATCGTCATGCCACCACATGTCCGCACTGTCCCATTCTTCATCGTATCCTACTTCGTTCATTTTTCCTTTCTTGCCAAAACCTTTACCTTTGCCTTTGCCTTTCTTTCCTTTCTGCTTCCCTTTGCCCTTAATTACTCCTTTTCCTTTCTTTCTCTCTGGGCAATTTGCAGAAATGTGGCCAAATTTCTGGCATTTGAAACGCTTCAGTTTTGACAAATCGACATCACATGCATTTGAACTGTGTCTCCTACTTCCACAGGTACCACATCGCACACCCCCTACTGCATCTAAATTCCAGTTTCCATCACCATCACTTGCAGACATATCATATTGCACAGTGGATTCATCTGAACCTTCCACTTGGGTGACCTGGTATAGATTCTTTTTGGGGTGGAACTCAGCGAAAGCACGCTGCTGTTGTTCCCATCTCAGTGCTGTGGCCTTAAAAGCTTGGTACGACTCACCTCCAGTGTGATGCAAACAAAACGTCCTGACTGCTTCAGGCAAACTACGTAGCAAAACAGCTACCAAGTCAGCTTCGGCTACATGCAACCCTGTGGCATCAATTCTACTTGACAATGTTCCCAGCAACTTAGAATACCTGGCCATTTCAAAGTCTATCTTTCTGATTGTATCTGTCACAATCGTACTTGCACTCGTTTCGTTTCCATGCAGTGCAAAAGACTTTCCTGCCAATGCCGTTCTAAAACTAAGTGCCTCACTTCTCGTCCTGATGCTGTACTCAAGGGTCAGCTGTCTCACCAGCTCAAAGCCATTCGAAGCTTGCAACTCTGCATTCACACCCACATCCGCATTGCACAAGTTGATCCCTTCACTGAATGCATTGATCAACGTCAAAGTTCTCGGGTGATTTCCAAATGCACTTCTCAAAATAGCAAGCAACCTTCTGCTTCTTGCACGTTGCGGCACAGCTAATTGATTCCAGTGCAACGGATCTGGCCATCTACAGGCATGCTCGATCTCACTTCCGAACTCAAGGCTGGCTTGCATCGCCCAGGCTGTTAAATCATAGATGTAAGCTTGCCACCCTAGGATTTCTGCTTCTCTACTGGTCCACTTTGCACAATCCGGTGTTGGAGGCGTTCCCAACCATTTCTCACTTTTAGCAAATACGTCACCTACGTATTCCCCGGATGTTCCTGGTACGTGCATTGGATCCATACTCTGAGGAAACCCATTTGTGGCCCTTTGTCCAAACATCTCAGGTACACCTCTAGCCTGGCCAACCTGTTCACCTATCACCTGCCTGACTTGCATTAACTGCATCGGTTCCAAACCTCCCATCAGCCTCAGCACATCTTGCAACCTTTGATTCTGGGGTGTTACTCCGCCAATGTCCGGTCCCATGCACATGCCTCCAGTTTGACCTTGTCCTAGCTGACCTTGTCCTCCTTGACTTGGGGCACCACCGCAATGACCTGACATCCATGGCATTCCATAACATGCACTCCCCTGTCCAGGTTCTTGACTTCTACCTGTGCTAGCTTGGGCACTTTGACCTGCAGTTCCCATGCAACCTTGTCCTAGCATCCCTTGTCCGTGCAGACCTTGTCCTACCTGACCTTGTCCTGTCAGACCTTGTCCTCCTTGACCTTGTCCGAACTGACCTTGTCCTAACAGACCTTGTCCATGCACTCCCAGACCTGGATACCCTTGACATGCAGTACAACCACTACATCCATGACCTTGACATCCAAGAAAACCCTGGTTCTGACTATAGTTCCGTGGATCCATCAAACCACCACGCATCGGTCCATATGTCCCAAAAGTATTCCATGCAGGAGGTAGCATCTGTCCAGTTCCAACTAAGCTTCCAGCTTGACCAACTAAGCCCGGAGCCGCTTGTGTCGCTGCTGTCCCAGTTCCTACTGCTGCTTGCGTGTTGCCTTGCATCGCAGTACCTGTGGGCGAATTACCTGCAGCACCTGTGTTTCTTTCTACGCCTTGCTCACCTCCTCCTTCCATTCTGTTCATTGTTGGCGACCCTACTGGTCCTATATGCAGTGAGTTCATTCCTAGCGCACTTCCTTGGCCATTAGGTCCTTGTCCCTGGTTACTTCCTGGCATCATCGCGTCTAGTTACACTACGCGTGGAGCACAACCGCTCCGCTACCATGCGAAAATCCAACAGGACCTAATTACAACCACTAGTCGCGCTCCTAACGTCGCAAGGGGTCGGCTTAACTCCGCGTCGAGCGTTTAACAAATTAAACACGAATTCCCCAAAACACGACAGCTTCACTGCGAACTCTCAAATCCTTTTCCACACAGGAAAACACGAAGGCAAGGTGTCTGTCATGCACATGCAGCATGTTATAGTTGGACTTCTTCTGTTTCAGCTGCTTTGCCTTTGCAACATGCAACGGCGGCGGTAGACAAACATCATCAACATGTTGGTGAATTCAGTAAAGCTGAATTCACCATCTTTCCAAAAATAAATCATCTCCATGTCCAAGTTCTCTTCAAACGCACCATTTGCACAAATTCCAAAAACATCCAAACTGTTGACAAAAATAGTTGGCAGCTTCCGAAAATAAAACGCATCATGCAGAAAACAAATCCAGTCAAGGTTGTGGTTGAAAACGCATGCACATGTGTTTGAAAAACAACGTTGAGCTTGTTCAAAAAGTCGTCGATACCAAAATCATCTTCAAATTCATTTGCAGTCCAGAAAACCTCGTTGCAAATGAATTTCAGTTCCAAAAAAAAACACTCTTCTTCTCCACCAAGTTGACGAAAAACATTCACATGCACATAAAACGCATCTTCACGGTATTGTAACCAATTCCAGTTGTTCTCAAACCATTCTGCATCAATTTCAGAGTTCTGCCCAAATAAACCATTGACAACATCATGTTGTAGCCACCATGCAAGTTACATCCAGAAACGTAGCACATGCCGTCCATATGCACGGGAGTGTATATTTCCATAAGGTGACATCCTTCCTGTTATCAAATACTTTCAATTTGCAGGCCGTCTCCGAAGAATAGACATGCACCAACCACTGGAAAGCATTCGTTCAGCCGTAAGTCTACACCTTCCGGACAGCCTCTTCATATACCTGCCTCGCGTCGCTAACGGTATTGCAGATGACCTAGCAGGGCAAGCTACCCAATTCCTGTTGACTAGATATAGGAGCGATCCCGCTGCTTTCAATAGGGATGCTGGACCGGTGTCCATTAAGCCATCATTCCCTGCAGGTCTCTTTCAGGTCGGAGGTTTCCACATTCAAAGTTTTGAACCACCCTGGAGCCAGCCCACCCTTACCCTAGTTGAGAGACCCAGTGTTGACCACGGCCTTCTCCGGAAACACCTGACCCTCCACCCCCACCACCGCCAGCTGATCGAATCCTACCTTTCCCCATGCCTACCGCAAAATTGTAGTATTGATATTGACTACTCCCCAAAAGCTGCAGACAACCATGGACGAAAGTATTGCTGCACCATAGGGGGCCAACGGCTACCGAGAACTGTCAGAATTTTACTTTTCGGGCGGAATCAATCACTGCGAAATTGACCTCAAAGGATCCTTTTATGAACTGGTCCGCCGCCTGGGATTACTGTTTGCGCCCGACTTTGTTCCCCTCCCAACAATCGATGAGTTCCGCGCGCAGTTAGCCCGGGACCCTTATATTCAGCAAGTAGAAGCAATCTGTCCCGACACCATCAAGCAACTTCCACTGAGAATTATTAATAGTCCCCTAGATACCACATACAGATACCTAAGCTCTATGGTCGACGGCTCCCCCAGTGCGAGTGTAAACGTAATTCTGTGCCAACTAAGCTCTCTGAGTACAACCCTGACTACGCAGCTGTTACCGCGGTTTCGCCCAGAGTTCCTGGTCAACCACAATGACAGCGCCTTTCGATTGCTAGAGTACTTCGAAGCCACAATTGTCGAGGACACTATTCGCGCACTCATTGCTCGCCACCCAACACACTCCTTGATCTGGCTGCATGATGGCTTCTTAGTTGCTCCCCCGCCTCCTGAACAATTGTTGAGGCAGATCGAGAAGGACGTTCTTTCCAAGCATCAGCTGTACTTTGAGCAGACATGGTTCAAAGAGGGAACTCCCAGGTTGGTGCCGAATTCAGTGACCACCGACTTAACTGCTAGATTCTCTTGAACTGGGTCAGGATCAAAGTCAGGCCACCTCCATGTCGTTTCTCCTCTCCGGAGGCCCCGGATGCCATTGCAATTGTCGCAATCACCTGCGCCATGCCCATGAGCCCCATCATGTCAGCGGGGAGACAAGCAGGGTTAACGATTTGGACCGGGTGAGTCCGACAGTGATTCTGCCAAGGCAGTCTTCTGGTATCTTCTGTAGGGGAGCCATTGGAGTAGTATTTGGTGTTTAAAAATCCAATACGTACTGGGCTGAGCTACGATTGATACCTGTGCTGTTCCTCCTGCTGAATTGGCTATTGTTTCTACACGCAGGGTGCGGACATAATCCCTTTTGAGCACGGAGCGGTTCAAGTTGTTCTTGTGATCTGTTGCCGTGGTCATTATAAAAAGTCCATCTGCAAATCCAGCATTGTGTGGGAAGGGAGTGAGTACCTCTGACACAAGAGTCTCTAGGTCTGTCGCTACCAACCGGTTAATCCTAGCATTAGTATCCCAAAGCACTAATTGGAACCCTGGTGGCTTGTCGGGAAGTCCTCCCGAGGCAAAACTTCCCAGTTCCCATAGGCCATTGATCTGCCTGCAGAGATCGGGATATTTAACTGCAACCACAGCATGGTATGTCACAGGACTAACCCTAGAGCTGGAGGGAAGCATTAACCCCAGCATGGATGTCACTTACTCCGGCGGTCTGGGAATTTAACACTGCTTGTATGTCTCCAGCCATGGGTAGGAGAGTAGCGGCATGCTGCAAGATCCAGGCAAGGCGCACGAGGGATCGTGGAAAATTAATGGGTACCTGCCAACAGTTCTGAGTCCACAAATCGGGAGTGCCGTTGCATATTTGGCTGGGCGGCTTCAAATTGGGCTTTAAGGCCTGGAAGAACAGTGCTGGCTGCCCTGAGGTCTTCCGCATCCTGCGGCGAGAGGTGACTTGTCCATAGCTGACCTAACGTGGGCTGGCCTCGTTTGAGGCTTTGACTAAGAGCCGCTAAACCTTCATTGGCCGAACCGTCAAGCAGTCGGATCATTGCATCGGCAAGGTTAGCTGGCATATAATAATTGCGGTCGCTTCGCTGGCGAACAGGAGTTGTCGTGATCGTTTTGCGTTGCGGGCTGCACGATCAATGCCGCCGGGTGTCTGCTCAGAGTCTCCTGTCCACAAGACCAGGGGTTGCTGTCTCAGCAGGCTGATGACTGCAATTTCTCGGTCAGTACCATATTGCTGGCCTTCATCAATGACCAGGAGGGAGAGCTCTTGCATAAAGCCACCCATTGTGGACCATTGCATAGTAAGATCCTGGGCTACCGTTCCCCCGGTGGCTAAAATTAACTGACACTTATTCAGCATTTGCCTTCTTTCTCTCGGGTGTATGTCGAATTTCGTGTGGGAGTAACTGCTTTTGTTACGTTCTTGGTCTCCCACTAGCCTATGCGCCCAAACACCCCCGACGGGGGGTCGAGCCACAGGAGGAGGTCAGCAAAGGATCTAGTACCGGAGTTCTCTTTACAGATGAATAATATTTTGAGGCTGTCAGTAGCATCAATTTCAATCAAGGCCAGGATGAGGATTGCCATCGATTTCGACTTGCCTGCTCCGAAAAGCCCTTGGATACACAGGTCTAACCGATTGGTGAGCAACGCCATTGTCACTGCACAGAGTGTGCCCAAGACATGTCCGTCGAGCTCAGCGGCAAAGGATAGTGCAGTGGAGCGGGTCCAGGGGTGAAGCTCACTTCCACGTGACATGGAATTAGCACTAGGCGTAGCAACTGGCCGCACAAATGCAAGAAATGTGATTTTTTGTTGCCCTCCATTCCTTCAACTGCCGTTTGGACATTATAGATGCCTAATCCCAGGTGGTATCTGCACGGGGGGGTTTGCGCGACAGCGGTAACCTCTCGGGTAGGCTTGGTACATCCGAACATCCACATTGTATGTAGAAAGAAGGTCCCTGGGACCGGGCTTTTCTGTCCCTGAACGGTTGCATCAATGGGGTCCAGGCGCTGGCCGGAGGCACTATACCAGTCTTGAAGGGCTACAAGCTGTTCCTTCGCAAAAAATTCAATGGCTGGCCCTGAGAGAAAGGCTACTTCGATGAATCTGGGGTTGCACTGTCTGTATATACGGGAGGCAGCCAGCTCATCCTTGCTTTTGGATGTGCGTGGCGTGATGGCTAGAACCAACCCAAACAGGATTTGAAGGTCTCCTCCGTCATCAGCTGGAGCTTCTGCGGTGTCTACCATTGCGACAAGCCTACCCGTGCCCATGGGGCTAACTTTGTGATGGTGCGCATCACTGGCTAGGAGGCTGAAAACTTCAGTTTTGCCCAGGCTTGGATGTCGGAACGCAAATGCATCTGGTCCGCCTTTGACTTTCCAGTGTCCAAATTCGCTGCCTTTGAAGAGGAATTCGAAAGTAATGGGTTGCCATGGTTGACGGATAGGTCCTGCACTTTGCATTGTTAACCCTGTTTCATTATAGCCTTCATTGGGGCTGAGCATGGGCAAATAGTAGTCTAACATGTAGACAGCCATGGGCAATTGCAAGGTGCCAAGGAAATGTTGGACCATGGTGGTAGAGTTGAGCAATTTGGTCCTTGACGAGATGGTGACAGTTGCCAATGAGGCTAAGTATTGGGTTGCATCTTGCTCCGTTTTTACCTCTGAGTTGTGAACAGCAATGTGGGTGACCAGTGTCTGTGTCGTGGTCTCAGGTAGCTCGCACATCTCAGCTAGTTCGCGCAGGAGTTTTTTGGCTGTTTTTGGGAGCTCGAAGCTGCACCATGAGATCAGACGGAGGGGAGCCTGTGAGTAAACTTCTCAGAGGAGCACTCCTGGGGTACCTTCTAACTGCGCCATATCTGGTCGTCCCTCTGGGAGGGCAACTCGTGTCCAGTGCGAGTAGTTGTGTTGTGCTGTGCCTAGGTATGCTCTCCATCCTGTGATATGCGTGATTGCAAAGCCCCGTTGCCTGAGCAATTTAATGTCATGGTTCGACGGGTTCCATACGCAAAGCCTGTCATCTGCATGGTGAATGAGGTGGATCTCTCGAAGCTGAGATAGGCTGTGTGCCGTCAGCAGCGATGGTGGTAGAGCAATGGCCGCTAGCACGGTTTGCCACCAACGTCTGGGAATTCCGAGAGGATGGTCTCCCATACCATTCCTGCATACGAGCCAGCGCTGTGTCCTCGAATGAAGAGAGAGCCTACCATGTATCCTGTTAATCTCAGAAGATCTACTGGGCGGATTTCAGGGGGCAGGCATACTCCGACCAGCGGATGTGCCACTAATAACTTAGTGAAAAGCCGCAGGCCATGCATGTACCCTGGCCACGGCGGTTTCCTATGTGCTGGGATAATAGGACAGAAGCGCAACAATTTCATGGCCCGACTGATGATCTGTGCCTGCAATTGGTCTGCACTGGGCATTCCTAAGACACGGCACCAGATGTGTGCACCTATTGGAAACATGGCGATGTGCAGCAGCAAGTATTCTTGTGTGTGGGCAGTGCCTGCAATTGTGCCAGCCCTTGCATTCCAATCGTCTTGTTTGCTAAGGGATGGTCCATACACATGCGCTTCCTTTTTGCAAGCTAGCAGTACGTCCCAATCTTCATCGAGTTCTCCTCCACCCAACCCAGTGCACTGAAGTTGCCAGGAGGTATTATCCATGACAGTGATTTTCCAATCAGTGTATTTGGGGTCTGTATGGCTAGCAAGAACTTCATTGATGGCCAACTCTGCGTTACTAGGGTCAATTTCCAGTCGTCGTTGCAGTGCTTCCAGCAGAGAGAGGATTGGGGCAGTAGGGAGCTGGAGGCTCGCTTGCTGACCGCAGAAGACATAGGCAGGCTCGCAAGTCTTGGGCCAGGGTGTGTGGTCATTGTTGCTGTTGGGGGCTTCCACTGGTGTCCAAAGGCTCTGGAGCAGCAACACCTGCGTCTTGGTAAGACTTCGGTTTTGCGGGACATGCGGCTTGGCGACTATTTTACTCCCTCTAACGAAATCGCAGCCTGTGGGGTGTGTCCATAACGGGGGTGCCTCGTCGACTCCTATGAGCGACACAGCAAGCGGTTGCAGCCCTTTGCTTTGCCACTGCTGAAGTTGGTGTCCCAGGCCTACTTTGCTCCCATGGAAGACGTGCACTATTGGTGGCAGGCTATACCCTATGGCTAACTCCTTGCTTTGGAACAATTTGTCTCCTGGAAGACAGATTATGGGGAAGTCGGCTGGGAAGACAGACATAGGGGAGAGTGCACCTTGCTCGAATATAGGGCGCGCCCAGGTAAGGAAAGGCGGGGTCCGCTCGACAAAGTCCGGTCTTAGGTATCGGCCATCTCCATGACGCGGCCATTCTCCTTGCTCCGGGATGGGGAATGCAATGGCTCCCGCCCATTCGCCTAGCATTGCCCATGCATAGAATGGAAAAGGTAAGGGAATTGTAAAATCTGACACGTGGGACAAGAAAGTTTCCAAAGGAAAAGGCTCTAAAGGTAGCAAAGGAAAAGGAAAGAAAGGCAAATTGAATGAAGTTTCAGAGGATTGGACCGACTGGACTGCTGAGAGTTGGGACGATGATGACTATTGGTGGCATGACCAATGGCCGGAGAGCTGTAATGGTCAATGGGGAGTTTCGCAGACATGGTGGGACGATGGTTCTGGATGGTATTGCGACGGGTATGGATATACCTGGCAACAGAGACCAGTCCAAGGTGCGGAACCGAGTGCAAGTCACGACAATAGGTTTGATGTCCAAAAGACTGGCAGTGTCGGCAGCATGATCATAAATCCTTTGTTGTTTGACAAGCACTGGAGGTCTTAGGTTTGTGCATGAGCATGAGTTTGCTGACATGGAAACCGAGAATAGGCTTGTGGTTGATAGCAAAGAGTTTGAAAATGAAGTGACTGACACGGGTTGTGTGCTGGCAAGGAGTTGCGACAGCTGTACTCGTGAGTCAGGAGTGTTGGAAAATAAACTGACTGACATGGGTTGTGTGCTGGCAAGAAGTTGCGACAGCTGTACTCATGAGTCAGAGTTTTCAGAAGATGAGCTGACTGACACGGGTTGTGTGCTGGCAAGAGGTTGCGACAGCTGTACTCGTGAGTCAGAAGGAGTGAGAAGTGAACTGGCTGACATGGGTTTTGTGCTGGCAAGAGGTTGCGACAGCTGTACCCATGAGTCAGGGGAAGTTGAAGTGGCTGACATGGGTTGTGTGCTGGCAAAGAGTTGCGACAGCTGTACTCATGAGCCATGGTTTTGTGGTTTGAAGTTTGGAGATGAAGTTGGACTTGGTGACAATTCCAACTTAGAAACACGTTTTGTTAATGACCCCAGCCGAGACTTGTGTGCATCCGTACCTCGGAAAATCGTTTTGGTGCGTGCACATGACTGGTTTGACGACCACAGTGAAGTTTCGGTTGAACAACAGATTGAACCTTATTTTGAATTTTTGCGACCTTTGCTTTCACAGGTCGCTGACAACACCGATGCTTCTTGGTGGCTTCTTGACTCTGGTGCATCCACAAGTGTTTTGGCTGAGTCGAACGAACTTGTCAGCCTTCAGGTCAGTGCTGCAGGACAGTGAGGGGTTAGGTGGCTACAAAGCTGCCAATGGATCCTCAGTCAACATGTCAGGCACTGCTGAGATTGGAGTACAGATGCACATGTCAGGCACATCAGGTGATGATTGGTGTTGGAAGAAAGCACGTTTGAATGTTTTGGTGGGTTCCATCCGGCACAACATTTTGTCAATTACCTCATTGGCAGATTCGGGATGGAGATTCACACAAGGTCCGAAAGGTTTTGATTTGTTTCATGAGAAGCTTGGAATGCATTGTCTTGATGTTGCTTATTTTGCCAATTGTCCTTGGGTTCGTTTGTATCCCGATGTTGGTAGTAGTAGTGCATACAGGTCTGATTTGACTGTGAGTGATACTCGTGACTTTTCTGTTGCAGCTGTGTCTGGAGGAGACGACAATGAACTGGCACGTCACCGGAGACAGGGACATATTCCATTCAATCCGAATTGCTTGGAATGTGCCAAAGGTCGTTCCGTTTTTCAGCACAGAAGAGACAAAGGTGACAGGAAAGAGGTTTCAATTCAGGCCGATTTTGCATTCCTCAAGACAACAGGCGAGATCGCTGCAGACGAACTCCCAGGTTCTGTGAAGATCCTTGTGTTAACTGAGATGATGTCGAGGTGCATTGGCTATGTGGTGGTTGGAGAAGATGTCTAAGCAGCCAGGAGACAGATTGTTGTATGGCTTCAACATTTTGGGTTGACTTCGAAGGCAGTCTCCATTGATGTCCACACCGATAGCGAGAGAGCCGTGGGAGAGATCATTGGAAATTCCACTGGTCGATACACGTTCGCTATTCGCAGAGCCGCGCCACAACAACATCGATCAATTGGGTCGGCTGAGCGAGCAGTTAGGGAATTAAAAGAATCCTTTTCTGTGTTAAGGGCTGATCTGAATGCACAAGGGTTGGATGTCATGTTTTCACATGAGAATTTGGTTGACGTTTTGACGTATTTGGCTTTGTGCAACAACCATTTTTCAACATCGAGAGGTTCAGACAGAAGTCCATTGGAAATGGTTTCAGGAAGGAAGTTATCCAAACCAGTTTCGACTTTGTTTGGTGCTCAGGTTCTTGCCGAAATTCCTGATTCAATTCGTCAGCATTCACCACTTTCAACAAGGAATGTTGAGTGTACCTTCATTCACATGGGATTGGAACGAGGTCCAGTTGTACAAGGTCTCATTCGTGTGGATGGCAAAGCTGAGTTGATGCGTTTTGTAGCTAGGAACATCAGGGCTATTTCACCTTTGAGATGGGATTTGAATTCGGGACAGGGAGTTTTGACGCAATTTGACACTGGGACTGTAGGTAGTAGACCCCAAATTGTGAATGACAGTGGAACTGCACCAGCTGATATGAGTCAGCTACCTCCTGAAGAGTTGCGAAAGTTGAAAGGTCAGAGTTTGCCGGCACCTTCACAGCCCAAACTTGTCTTGCCAGAGTCCAGCAGTGTGAAGAAGAAATCTGGTGAGTTGCGTTTGGCGCCAGCAGTGCCATTGGCAAGATCGAACGTTGTCGTGACTCCACAGGAAGTTCCAGTAGAGCCGTCTCGAGTTTCTGTCACTCCATCTCCTACGTCACCAGCAGATACTGCAGATGTAGCCATTGGTAGTCCTGAGAGTTCTGGAAGAACTTCACCTGACGTATCACGTTTTGAACCGACTCGTCGATGTCCAGCATGTGAGAGTGGCATGGAAGCACCTGGTATTAGGCACAATAAGGAATGTAGGAAGCGTTTTTCTGAGTTTGAGGAACAACGGAGAAAGGAAAGGCGTATTGAGCCTGCACTCTCTCCGGAGAGCCCTGTAGTTGTACCCCAGGTTCAGGTACCAGTGCAAGAGGTCGATGATGATGATGTGGTACCGACACCTGAGTCCGCTCGGCGACAGCCGGAAACACAGGTTGAGTACACTAGAAGGTTTAAAAGGAAAGCTGAGACCGACCGAGAACAGTTGGAAAGAGAGATCCGTGAAGATTCTGAGGAACTGCTTCAAACAAACATGGATTTTGACTGGTTTTGGGTTGGTAGTGGTGAGCCTGTGTTGGTTGCGAGTTTGGGTACACTTGAATGTCCAGCGTCTTTTGCTCCGGCAACATCTCCTGAAATGTTTTCTGGTTCTCTTGACTCTGTTTGTTTCAATCGAGGCAATGAGCATGATTTTGTGAAGATGCGTCTTGGAGGTCAAGATGTCTTGGTTTGGAAACCGGACAGTATCATAGATGACCAGAGTTTGCAAGAGCTTGATTTGGAACAAGGTTTCAAGGGTATGCAAGAAGAGGTTTGGAACTTGGAACACTGCAAGACTGGCCGCATCATCACCCAGTCAGAACTGGACGACATGAAGAAGGCTGTTCCGAACCTTCGTTTGATCCAGTCGAGGTGGGTTGCAGCTTACAAAAGCAGTGAGAGGGTTCGAACCAGGATTGTTGCAAAGGACTTCAATCGTGGCTCCTCAGCTAGATCTTTGGGATTTAGTAGTCCGACTCCTTCGATTGAAAGTGTTCATTTGGTGCTTGCAATGGCAGCGACACGGAAGATGCTTTTGCGTGCATTGGACGTGAGTCATGCCTTCATGCATAGCCCATTGGGAACTGGTGTACATGTTGTCTTGAAAATGCCGTTGTCGATTAGCTTTCCATCAGGTGAAGCGACCTACTATTTGCTTGAAAAGGCATTGAACGGGTTACGTGATGCTTCACTGGCATGGTTGCAGCTTTTGACATTTACGGTTGAACATGTAGGCCGTTGGTCTGATTCGTTGGAACCATGTGTGTATGGTGGACAGATTATGAAAGATGGTCATGAAATTGGATTTTGCTTGTGTGTAGTGTATGTTGATGACATCTTGTTGTTGTCGACCACGAAGGAAGCCGAAGAACATGTGGTTGCGACTTTGTCGTCTGTAGTGCCTGTGAAGACAACTGGAGAGATCGGAGAAGAGGGAGGATCCCTGACCTTTATTGGTCGTGTTATCAAGAGAGAAAGAGATTCCTCTGAGATCACTCTGGGTGTTGATCCACATTATCTTGACTCTACGTTTCTGGATTATGGTGTTACCCGTGGGTCTGAGAATGTGCCTGACATTTCGGGACATCTTGAGAAGACACTCACGGATAGCAATTTTCAGAAACCTTTGTCAGATGAGGCATACTCACGCTTCAGAAAGGCGTTGGGAAAATTGCTTTGGTTGTCACAGGTGCGTCATGACTTGAAGACATGGACGTCTGTTCTTGGGACGCAGCAAGCAAAACCGATGCACGGAACTGAACAAGCATTGAAAGCAGTCTTGAGATTCTTGTATGTTGACATGCATGCATGCTTGTGTCTACCGAGCAGAGATGAGACCATCATGAGTCAAGTTGACGATACTCAACTGAGATCAGTCCATCTCCACTCTTTCAGCGACGCTTCACATGCGCCGTATCGTTTCAACAACCGCAAAGGTGTTAGCGGTGGAGCTGTTTTCTTTGAGAGGTCATTGGTAAGGTCTTTGAGCCGACAGCAACAAGCTTTGAGCTTGAGTTCATGTGAGGCAGAACTCTATGGTTTGCAATCTGTGTGTCAAGAAAGTGTTGCGTTTGGAAGACTGGTTCACCGTCTTCTTTTTGCACTTCATGAGATCGATGAGCCAGAAGAAGTTGTGATTTGGCTGGAGAGCGATTCAAGCTCCGCATTGCAACTTGTGAGGTCCATGGACGTGCCACGACGTTCACGACACATTGAAATAAGATTGCATTGGTTACGAGAGCAGATGAGAGAGGGTTTGTTGAAATTGAGACACAGAAGTGGTGTTGAAAATCCAGCAGATCTTTTCACTAAATGCTTGAGTGCTAAAGCTTTCTATAAACACCGTTATGCTCTTGGGATTGTTGTACCAGATGGTTTGACAGCTGAGTTAGCAGAACTTCGTGAGCTGTGTGTGTTGCAGCAGGTGTTGACTCAGGGTTCTTCAATTGCGATTGTAGAACTGTGTTGTTCGGAACATTCGAACCTGAGAAAGGTTTGTGAAGTTTCAAAGGTCCCATACATGGGTGTAGTTGCTAAGGTGCAGAGTTCTGGAACATTGAGTCGTGTAGCTGTTTGCATCCGACAGTGGAAGAACTCTTCAAGTCCGCCTTGGGTGCATATTCATGCATCGACTCCTTGTGGAAGTGGAAGTCCGCTTCGCAATTTCAATCCGGACTCAGTCACTGAAAAGGACCAGGAATGGGATGAGATCATCAACGCGATTGGTGGTTACTTCAAACATGCAGACTCATGTTCGTTTGAGCTTCCAGAACGAAATACCATTTGGTCCCGACCTGAGACAGTGAATCTTTTGGAGAGTTTTGACATGAGGCATGAGGCTTTGGTGAGGTTGTGCAAGACTGGATGTCAGAACAAGGATGGTATTCCGATTGGAAAGACATTGAAGTTTGTTTCCAATTCAGCTTGGTTTGCATTAAATCTCCACTCCAAACTTTCTACATGTACATGCCAGACTCATGCAGAACTCTATCAAATCAACTATACTGAAACAGCGTTTTACAACCGAAAGTTGGCAAGATACATTTTGATTGCGGTCAAACATGCTTCGAAGAAGAGTTGAATTTGCGTTTAAAAGGGGGCCCTGTGATTGTGAGAAAGAGACAGAAGTTGACTTCACGTTTCATCTTTCTGTTTTGCATGTTGTTTTAAACAAACGTTGCCAAAGACAAACAGGAGTTTTCACTGTGTTGCATTTTGTGCAGAGTTTTGCTGCGCGATGCTGTAAGATGCGGTGTGCGCAGCGCAGAACAATCTGAAAGGTCACTGATCCTATCACGAGAGTGATGGCGGTTCGACACTTCGTTTCACGTTCTAGGTTGATTGCTCCTAAGAGTTTGGCCACGGTCTAGTGCTTTTTCACTACCGGACGCGGTTTGATTTTGCAGCCATGGCGTCATCCAATTGGAGCATTGAGGATGAGCAGATGTTTCAACAGTTGGCACAGCGTCGTACTTCTCAGATGCCTTTGCCGACAACTGAATCTAGTGGTGCAATGACCGATGCATCAAAGCGTAGAATTGAAGATGCAGAGTTTGAGGTCGACACAGAGCCAGATTGGGTGGTTGGAAGTAGTTTCATGGAGCCCGTGGGAGGCACCGAGGATTTGGCCACAAAGGCCTTGCTTCCAGCTGGTGTTACAAATATGGCTATGTGGGGAAAGACCAAGTTTGCATTTGGAAAGTATGAGAAAGAAAAGAAGAGTTACAAGACTGTCTTCGAGGAAGACCCCAGCTATGTTTCATGGTGTCGAAAACATTTGACCAAAGACTCAGCGAAGGGTCCTGCCTGGGATTGGTCCAGGTACATTAAGGCCCGAGATTTGGTGGACTGCAAAGCGGCTAATGTGCCATTCTATGCAGGAACTACCTTGCGTCGAGAGTTTTGTGATTGATGACACTGTGATGGTGGTTGGATCTATACAGGATCTCATTCTATGTGGACAACTGTAGTTTGCAGGTTTGTGAACTGGATGAGTGGTCACTATGTAGCCCTTCGGCTAAGGGCACCTATATGTATTGACCTATCGAACTTGGGCGATATGTGCTGAAGTCTGGATGGGTTACAGCTATACATGGAATGGAGTTCATCTCAAAAGGGGGTGTGAAAATTTGACATCTGTGGTGAGATGAATCCATTTGGTATTTTCTGCATTGGAAGGGAATGAATTTGTTTTTCACCTTGATGGTGAGCTCATCCGTGATGGTTGACATTGTATTTGCATGTTTCATGTTCTGCACGTTTTATTGGAGATGACGAAACCCTACAACAATATACTTTTCGTCTTCTTTGAGTACTTTGATTGCACGGAGAACATCGTGAGGACTTGAATGTGTATAGTGACATGGAAAATCAAACCATTTTCCATATGTTTTGCTTTAGTTTTGCCGGCAGAATGATTGCAGAAGTGCACGAAGGAATCGTGAGAAGATCGTAGAATTCATTTTGTGACTTCGGAAGAAGGAACTTTGTTTGACATTGATCGGAGAAGTTTAGTTTGTTTGTCTCTCAATGATGATAGAGAGAGCAACGTTCTGAAAGGCATTCAGAACTAGAGTTGCCAACAGATCTGAGGGAGACATCATGAATCATGTTTTGGTGCTTGAAATGTTTCAACAGTTTTCAAACACTCAAACTCAAACTTATTTAAACAAACAAACCATGTCTTGATGTAAAGACTTTTTGTGAGGACATGTGTTTTTGATCGCTTTTGTGAAGTTGGCAGAAAGATGCTAACTGGCGACTCCGCATCATTTTGTGTCAAGGCGTGACACACCAACAAGAACCATAGCGACATGAGCAAGATATGTTTCTCTTGTGTGTTGTGGTAAAAGTGGCTGAGCTCTGGGAGTGGTTGACTTGGTTGCGTGGACGGTCTTAGTTTGTTAAGGACGACGTCCTGGACGCTGACCCAAGTAGAGGTTTCGAAGGCCTGTAGCCTTCCGCATAGAAGACTGTAGTTGGTGGGCCATAGCGTGGCCGTCTTGACCGGCAGCTTGCCCCTGCCGGAAGATTTGTCTGGGCCCGCAGTGCTGTTCCCTCTTTGGACGGCACTGCTGCAAGCAACTCACTGAACCACATGGGTCTGACGACAGAGCTATGACTTGTCTGTGGATTCTTACAGCCTTCTGCGGAATGTACACTCAAACGTTTTTGGCGACTGCAAGAACTCCCTGGAAGATTGAAAAAGCACGTCTGAGAGGACTCTGAGATTGCTGCCGTAGTGTGCAGCTTGACAACAGAACTTCGCAAGTTTGCTGCTTTTCACAGTTGCACAGCTTTTCACCCTTTTCTGGGCCGTAGACAAGCTAACTTGTTTTTTGGTGCATTTTTCATGACACGTTGGGTTTTCCCTCCGTGTCCAGGCAAATTCTATTGTTTTTGGGTATTTTTGGTTGTGGCTCCGGCCCTTTTTTGTGTTGTTTTGCTGTTTTTCCTGCTGGCGAAACGCAAATCTGGCGGGGAGATTTGCGTGTCGTCGCTGTTTTGCCCGGTTTTTGTTTGGTTTTTGATTTGCCTTGAAATTGTGGAACTAAGGTGTTTCATATGTCTGCAATTTGTTTACCCGCTTCTCTCATTGTTGGGACCGAGTCTCAGAGCGAAATCGGCCGCAACAGAGGGAAAAAAAATCTTATGTGAAGTCATGCAAGCATGTAGGAGTGGCAACGCAGAGACGCTCCACTCAGCGTCGATCATGACGCGCAGTACGCAGGATTTGTCAGAGGATGAAGACTCTCCATTGCATCAGATGTCTTTGATTCAGGTTTCCAATGAGATGGATGCTGCAGAAAGAGTTTTCGACATGGGTCAAGGATTGCAGAGACAGTGCATGCAGGTTCGAGCAGCGACCACCCATCTGAAAGCAGACATGTCAATGCAGTTGCAAACCAATTGATAAACATCCTCCGATTCAAATGGAAAATCCAGAGGAAGAAAACCAATCAGACAGTGATGAGATGATGGAAACTGAGAGCCAACGCAGACTTCGTTATCTCAACAGTGAGATGTGCGAATGCAGTGAGCCTGAAGAATAGTTGCTCAGTGTAGTGTCTGTTCACATCTGAAGGCACTTCTGATTCAAGGAAAAGAAGCAGCCTCGAGAACCCAGCCTGTTACTGGCCATCGACCAGTCTTTGCAGAGCCTTTATCAAAGGCTGGACATTTAACATGTGCGCGGCCTCAACCACCGCACCCTGAGAGGTCTTTCCAGGGCCCAATCCCACTTATTAAAAAGTTAGACTTTTGTTGGATTACCCCAAAGGTTACTGGAGCTTCGTGGGCCTACCACGCAAACTTGAGCCTGGGATCGTCGGCAAATGTGAATTGATTTGTGCTGTCATCCTTGCGCAGATCTGGCCATGCTTGACGAGCTGTCTGTGCTGACGTTTGTCTCCACAGATCTTAGCATGTAGTATAAACTTTGAGAAAAATATTGCAACATGAACTTTGTGTATTTTGCATTGTGCGGTTTTGGTTTTTTGACTCAACATGCATCCGTGCCTTAAAAATTGGGAAACCAAAACCAACAACATTAAATAAAAAACAGAAAACACCAACCGAACCAATTGGCGATGGCCGGACCAAGTCAAGACCGAACAGCAATGCAAAATGCAGGCTGAATAGAACGTTCAAAATGAAGGTTGTCCATTGACAGAAAAAACGGAAACAACATGTTGTTCAAACGCAAACTTCGTTCTTGAAAAACCAGCGTTCAATGGTTTGATCCATGTTCATTTTTTGGCCGTTGCAAAAATTGTTGTGTTGTGTTGTTTTTGCTGTGTGATTTTGTAGCTATCAATTCATTTTAGACACAAGAAAAATCAAATTGAGGTTGTAAACATTTTTGAGGTTGTAAACATTTTTGTCGTGGTTGCATATTTGAATGTTTTTTGTTTATGTGCATTTTCCGGATTGAATGGTCATTCGATTGATTGAGTGAGCAATTGTGACTTTAAGTGTGGTTAGCTTAGAACATTTCTATTTGGAATTGTGCGGTTAATTTGGCGGACATATGTTGTGTTGGGATTGAGGTGGGACTTGCATGATATGTATTTTTTCAATTGAACAGTAGTTATTTTGTTGCTGACATTACATAGGCACGGTGACGTATTGTTGCTTTCAGCAATGCCGTATACGAAAGCATGGTACCATTTCAAAGTGCCATTTTTAAGAATGGTGCCGTTCGTCACAGTCTTTGTCCGTGCGTGACATTATGTTTTTTTGAATTTTCACGGATGGAATTTTCAAAATTTTGAATGTGGTTGTTTGCCGCCACGAGCGTTTTTTTTATCCGGATCTTAATAGCACCCGAAGTGGACAGTTGAAGGGAGTTCGGCAGTGTCAACATGTGGTTGAATGAATCTTAGTTATTTAATATTTCTTATATAATTCATCGAATTTGACGCTTTTGCTCAAGGTATACATTTTTTCGTACCAATGAAGTTTGTCGTAGCTTGTTTCCAAGCCTCTTTTTGTTTGACAGGCCAGCATTTCTCATGGTCAACATGCATGTTGGTTCTTACCCTCACCCAAAGTAACATAGACCCTGACAAGAACCAATTTTTAGTGGAAACTCACTTTCCAACCCCTGTTTGGAAGGGTCTATGTTAGTTGGGGGGATGGTATGCTTTGACCAAATTTGTTGGATAATCGGATATTGTTGGTGGCAGGAGTGGTGGCTGCCAAAACGCACCAGCTTTCAGCTTGGCAACTGCTATTTCTGCATCACGCGATCAGAGAGTGTTTTTCAACTTACCAAGTTTGCGGTTTGTCGAAATCTTTTGTATTTTGCTAATGTAATGTTGGACCGAGGGACCTCATTGAAGGAATTCCTGATGTTCGAAAGGCTGGACATATGTCCCAATGCAAACCCATCACAAAGATTGAAAAACATGGTTCGTAAGCTTCAACAAATCCATTGAAACATGAACCAAAGTGACAATTTCTCGATTGCGTCAGGTTGTGGATGATAGAATCCTAGATGATGAGGTGTCGACACCTGCTTGATTTCAAATTTTGCAACTTGCAATTGGGTCTTGTATGACATTTCCACAATGCTCATTCGTGAGGTTCTTACCAAGCAGCGGGAAATTTCACAATTGAAAGCAGAGATTGCGCAGACCAAGGCGCGCTGTGTGGCACGCATTGAACTAGCGTAAGGGCCAAGGTGGCTAAATCATTCCCTTCTCTGAATAGTCTTTGAATACTCGCGCCAGGAAATTCTCCGAAAAAAGCAGTTGCCCCAGCATTGGGTTTGCGGATGAAATTTGTATCGTTACATAAGTTACATATTTTTATATTCATAATTTTCCATGTTTCCACTTTGGTTTGGCCATTGCAGGGAGGAAGAGATGAAAAAAGTCAAAAGCGAAGCTTTTAGTGCAGCACAAGATGCTAGACGCATTGCACTTGGTTTGCATTATGACAGCGCATGAATCCGGTCTAGAATGATGCCTCGAAATCAAATTTAGGCAATTTTTTGTTGATCAAATTCAATCAAACTTCTTGCAGTTGAATATTCTTACACTGGTGTTGTTTTGAGATATTGACAAGATGAACGTCCAATAACAATACATTTATTTTTTCCGACACCTGCGTCAGCCACTCTGTCATCCACTCCAAACATCTAATTACTGTACTTACGTCTTGGGCATTACCAGTATCTCGGTCCACTATCCTGCCAGAGTCTGTAGCAGTAATGTATCAGTTCGTTGCCCCACTGTGTAGGATATGGAGACCGCCTGAATCGAAGCACAAACACTGCAACCCTATCTCTCAGTCTCCCATCCCTTCTAGTGCGAAATAAACTGGCAATTATGATCGGAATACATTAACCTTGGATTTAAGCAGTCGCATTTGACTTTTGAATAGAGCAACATAGTTCTTTTCTTTAGAGCTTTGGTTTTAAGATCCTCTTTCCATTCAGTCTACCGCGACTCCAATTGAATCTTGTTTTGTGTTTTTCGACGTCCGCTTCTGCTCTGCCACGCACTTGCTCTTTTTTGAGGTACTTGAGCATGAAAAAGAAAAAGAACCAATCCACTCACTTCCTGGCAATCAAAGAGAGGTAAGAACAGTCCCAAGCAGCAGCGTTGCCAGTGCGAGACTGGTAAAAGATCAGGCAAGCAAGCAGGTTGCGGAAGGCGATCAGCGTGCAGTGTCAGGCAACGAATCAGCGGAGAAAGCGACCAAAGCCACGGCGACCAAAGTGACCACAGTCACCAAAAATCACTCGAACCACTCCGAGGCAAACATCTCAGTGTCCCATTCCAATGTCTCAGCCGTGAGGTACGGCTCCGAAGCGTGCCCATGCATCGGTTTTGATAACTTGGAAGGTGAAGCATTGACATTGATCGATGGAAAGATGGTCAAGTACCCAGCAGATCTTGGGAGCAGTTGCGACACTTGGGATGATGGGGTCCACCCTCAGTGCGCAGAATCAGAGAAGGGCAAATGGTGCGGGCAGCCCTGGTGTTATGTAGATCCTCGACAATGCAAACTGGATGTGCTTCCCACAATGAGTACATACATGCCCACAGCACGTTGCTTGGCAGGTTTATGAGACTTGAATGACTCGAACCATCACAGGTGTGCAAACAGATGCTGTGCTCCAGTGTACAGTGTAGAGGAAGCAGTCCAGCTCAGGTTACAAGCACATGCCCCTTTTCTACTCATACTCCACCTGCGGAAGCAACTTGGCAGAAGCACATGCTTGAGGTCTGCATGACAGCTTGCAAGCAGCTTGCATGCTTTTGAAAAGGAATGCATACGTAGGCCGTAGGCCCATGAGTTGCCAACATATTTTCATGTTTGTTCTCAGGCAGCTGGGGGCAAGAAGCGCAGGCCACTTGTGTTCTCAAGATTTTGACTCCACTTTTACAGTACCATCTTTCACTCCACTTGCCTCCGCATCATTTTACATTCTACATCATGTTTCATATTGCAATTATTGTACACATGATGCCTTTCAAATTTGCCTTGTCAGGTTGCGGTGATGGGCAACGGTGGATGCAGATGTGTTGGTGTCAACAACATGCCAGGCAAAGCTCGCACGTCTGTCTCGTTCCATCGTTGCTGAAACGAGAGACTTGTACGACCTTTGCAGTTCTTTCGTTGACTCTCATCTTTGCAATTTCCAGAGAAACCATGAGAAACCGCTTGTTGAAATGTGCGAAGAGTATCAATGCGGCAACTTTGTCAACTGGTTCATCTTTGTTTGTTTGCATTCGTTTGAAAGCTTCAAATCTGTGCGCAGGGAGCCTTAAATTTGACATTGATCAAGACAATGACTCTTGGCAGCATATTTTGTGTTGCGAGAATCTTGGGACTGAAGTAGATATGGTTAAACTGTTAAACTAATGCCAGAATATACTCGGAATATACTAAAATTTTGGAAGTGCCCTGTGCAGCAGTAAGTTTGGGGTTGATTTTGTGGTTCAGGACGGACCTGTTATGGCTCGCCAGGTGCTCTATCCTGCGGAAGCTGGTGGTTCATGTGACGCATGGGAATCTGTGATGCATTTGCGATGCATGCGATGCATGTTTGCTCCGTGACAGTCCCTCAGATTTGATCCAAGGACCTTGACAACCATCCTCAGTGCACTGTGAAGGGTAGCAAACCAGAATGGTGCAACAGGAAACTTGGAAGATGAAGAATCATGAAGCTCTCTTTTCTTCATGTTTTTTTTTGGGGGGGACGACCCGGCGAAGAGATTGATGAAAAAAACACTTTCCTTGTGGTGGTTCCAAAAGAATGGAGATGGTCAACCTTGCGATTTGAGACTTCACTGACTTAAAAAGGCCAGAATCGTGACAGACTGCTTTCGTATTGTTTGTGTTTGTGGGCATACCTGTGGAAAACACTTAAGAATATCAGAGGGCATAGAGATGAAAAGTTTCGAAGAGTAGCACCAGCAACCCAGATGATGACCAATATATAATATGGAAACCACATGAACGATTCAAGAGTGAAGATGCGTGTGAATTGTAAGTCAGTGCTTCATTAACGCATTTGTCCAGTTTTTATAGTTTGTTCCTCTTTAGAGGGGCTTTTCTTCAGGGTCACAAATAACACCGAGGAAATGGTGCTTTGTCGCATTCTCAATCCCTGCTTCTGTTCGATACCTTCAGCATGCTTGTTTGGCCTGTTCGGCGTTGTATTTGCGCTACCTGCACATATGCCCGCAGGGCATTGCCTCTTCCTCTCCTGTTCAAATGCAATCAGAACTGTGCTTGCACTGCTTGGTCTTGCATTGCTTGGTAGGACCAAGTGACTCAGCTTGAGCTAAGGTAGATCCTTGCTCTTGTTCTGTGTCGCAACCACCCAAGGTTCGAACTCGTCTTATTATTGCAATTTCTATTCCTCATTTTGTTTACATTTGAATGCTTTTCTTCACGGCTGCAGGTGTCCACCTACCTCAATGGAACTATGCAAGGAAAGAGTATCTACTACTCCTATGAGACTTGCGGATCTTCAGTTGCAGAGAGAAGTTGGCAGTTCTGTTCTGCTTTGTATCTTTGTATCCGAATGCTTCACTGTCAGCACTGAGGCAACGAGGATATGTTTACTGCCACCTATGCGAAGGCTTTCACAGGGAAGCCTGATGTCATGACTTGTGGCTTTGCAGTTTTCAGATTTCCAGGCAGTCTGTGTCCTGGAGAAGACCAAGGCCCGATTGTGGATTTGGATTTGTATTTCATGTGAATATGTCTTGAGGGTCCTATCATGTTGAATGCGTATATGTACCGTATACCAGAAACTTTTGGTTCTGGCTTTTTCTGCGAGGATACGTGCAACAAAAACCCAAAATGTCTATGGTCTGGTGATTCATGCCTGGGCAAGGACTGCGCTGGCTGTGTTTCTGAATCAAACAATTTCCGTATTTTTTTCGAAAAAATCACGAAGCCATCAGGAACTTGTTGATAAAGATGCCTGTTTGGCGAGACCTGGCACAGATCATCTGCACAGATCACAGAC
The DNA here is from genome assembly GCA_947184155.2 of Cladocopium goreaui. NCBI lineage: Eukaryota > Dinophyceae > Suessiales > Symbiodiniaceae > Cladocopium > Cladocopium goreaui. The sequence goes on along the minus strand of CAMXCT020001681.1, from coordinate 62,357 downwards.
ACACAGATCGAATTCGTATCTGTTTCAAAATTGTCGTGGATTTGCTCCCGTCTAAGGAAAACAGCCCAAGAGGTGTGGCTGCTGGAACACGTGTAAAAAGAACGTGTGATGGTAGCCAGATGACAAGTTTGTTCTTTTGGAGCTGCAGTATGCTGCAGTCCTGAAAATCTGGGGCTAGAATCGTCGAGGCTCAAACCTCAGAGGAGGAGGAGAGAAGCTTCGCGGCATCGCTTGCCTCACAAGTACGCTGACTGATGCGTTGAATTTTGTTGTCCTTGAGCAAGCCTTGAACCTTAAATGGACGTGGAGTGAATTGAAGATCTCAACATCTAACTGCTCCACTCTAGGCTGCGACACTAGCTGTTCTGAGCTGGCTGCTGTGAAGTTAGTCGAAGTTAGAAAAGTGACATGATGCGACTGTCCGCCTGTCACCAGCTTACCGCAGAGTTCAACGCGTTGTAGTTGAAGTAAAAGGTGGGTTCCGAAACAGTGTTGCTCATTGCTATAGTGCTTTGCAATCAACGTTGTGTTTACATTTCCGGGCTGTTCTGGACTGGTCACAATACCATACAATACCTAGCTTTGCCATGCTTTGCCCATGTGTTTCTGCAGCGATCCGCTTCAACGTAGAGGGCGCCAAGTGAGGGGTGCCGGGATGAATAAACGGCAGGCGTCTCGCCTGCAATGGATGCTGTGTATAGCCTCATTGGCACATGCACAAGTAGAAACGGGGAATCTTGTCGAATCCCAGAATTTTGATACTGGCGCTTTTGATATGCCCATCAGTGTAGCAGCAGCCAACATCAAAAAGGAAGCCACTGAAGTCGCCGCTTCAGTTATGGATGTTGAGAAAAGAGATGCTCTTCAAGTTGCCGAGAAGCAAGCCCACATCCGAGATCTTCAGGATCGTGTTTCTGCCGCAAAGCGACTCATTGCAAAAATTAAGCTGGCTGCTGACAAGGCAGTGCAAGCGCAAAAAGCAAAACACAGTGGGCTTAAAGAGCTTGGAGAGGGGGAGACAGTGCAAAATGACAGCACTTTGGCAAAGATTCAGCAGCTATCCAGAATGCAGGCTCGAAATGACAGGCTAAAAGAACTCAAAGAGGAAGAGGAGAAGTATAGAGCTGAACTCCACCAGCTAAAGTCGAAGCTTGCGCGAGCTTCTACTGCCATCGAGAAAGTGAAGGCTGCAACTGCAGAGGTGAGACATTTGAGTCAAATGGCCGAGGCATCAGACTCCGTTTCGTCAGCACCATCTACAAAGGATGCTCCCATTCGACCGGCATCCACAGCATCTACAGGGGATCAACCCAGAGTTGAAGCTCCAAAGACGGCATCCAAGCTTCAAGTCTCGAGGAGGGAGCTTCAGAAAATGGTGTTGAAGTTGCAAGCAGACAAGGAATTAGAGGCAACCGCCAAAGCCAACGAAGAAAATGCACATCGTGCAGTGCTCACAGACCTGCACAGACTTGAGCAGATGGAGCAAAGCTTTGCCTAGTTTTGGCATAGTTTCGAAGGACCTGTTGATCTGGCCTCAAGTCATGTGGTGGGGATGTTGATTGATGTTCAGTTGATTGAATATTGATGTTCATCGTTTTCGCTGGCATCCATTAATTGCCACCTGATGTAAATTTGGCCAAAGGTGAGGGACGTTTTAGATTTTAGAACGTTTTTCAATGAGTCTCCGGTTTTCAAGCTGCCAGGACAGACGAACTTGCAACCAAAGCAGTGCAGCAAGACACTTTTCACGTGGCAAAAGTGAAGTGCTGCCTGTTTGCTGCAGGAACAGCGGGACCTGTGAAATTTATGCAATGAGTGTTCATGGGTGTTGGAGAACAACTGAACAGAATGAATTCCCGTGAATTAGCGAATATAGAAAGTATATGAAAATTTGGAGATCCGACTTAGACTCCCAACAGAAGCGGAAACAGCAAAGACCTATTGCTGGTGGAGACTGGCTTTGAGTCTTACTGTGAATGATGTCCTTTTAATCATAGGTATGATAAATAAACACGACTTGTCAGGCACTGCAAGCACTGATACAGAAATGCAGGCATGATAACACCCATCGAAAGATTTTTTTCTGAAATCGATCGACAGCCGGAAGAGAAGATCCCCCTGCAGATGTGCAGCGGCCCATGCTTGGTGGAAGATTCTTTTTACTCGTCTTGGACAAGGAATGAAATTACATGAAATTACATGAAATTACATGCTATTTTGAAGTGAACCAGCCCATGGTGGGCTTAGTGTCGACTTAGTGTGCTGTCTTTTTTGGTTTGCCAGCTTTTGCCAGCGTATTCTGGGGAATGATGAAGAATTTGATCTCAAGGGAGGCACCGGAGAAACAACAACCTCAGGGCCCACAACCCAGACAAGACCAGCGACTCGTTCTCCATCATGAATAGGGGCTTTCTCTCACCACACTCTCATTCTTTCCGGTTGTTGGAATCCAAGCTGATTGAACTAGGAGATTGGAATGCTGCTATGTCACAGTTTTTTCTGCGGTTGCAACGTACAGCTACTGGTGGATGTTTTTGTACCCTCTGCCCCCATATTTGACTCGACAACAACTTGATCAAGTTTCAAGCTAAAAAGCACAACTTGCTAATGTCTTCAGAGCCATGGCGGAGCCGTGCATGAGCTATGCAGGGTCCTGCTGTGGTGCCACAAATGCTGTTCATGTCCAGCAGGCACGCTAAGAGTGTGCGGTTTGCAGAATGCATTCTGTCAAGTAAAATTCCCCAAGATGCTGGACACTAAGGGCATGCGACCAGCAACACATTTTGGTGTGGTGCCGTTGCCAGTGCCAGTCGGAACTCAGGTCCCTGATGCAAATTCCCACGTTATCCACATCTGCATTGTGTAAACTTTGGCATTTTTTCTGCAGACAGAAGACTGACTGTCTACTGATGCGGATTGAGAACGAATGAGTGTGCAGGCTGTAGTTGGCGGAACGCAAATTGCCATGCCACCGCAACCGGCAAAGTGCTCATACATCCCACTCTTCTCGAGTCACGCAAGTGCAGAATAAGCATGGTGCATAGTGACCGAACCTGATGTAAGTGCTGGACTACTAACTACTGTTAATCCGAAAATGGGGCGCCACTCCCAGCAAAAGAAAACCCAGGGGGTAAACAAAGGCGCAGCAAATAGAACACAAAGCAGCAAATGCAGATGCAGTCGTTTTGCGCATGCTAAGTTGGCATCCGGATGCCTGCAGATTGATCCAAATGCAAGCGACGGCAAGAGTCACCACCAACAGCCTTAGATATGCTTGGAAGTGCACCGATTCATCACATCAGGGGGAGAAAGCGTTGCCGTCGCCTTCATTCGCATCTTCCTACGCTCGCGTTGAGCTTTCCTGATTCCAGCTCTGCGAGTTTCTTCTTTCTCATCCTCTGGTGTCTGTACAAGACACAATTTGCTACTGTGTCGAAACTGTTCCAAGAGGGTGGTAACCATATCTTTGGTCAGTGGATCAGCTAACTGCTTCCAGGTTGGCGTCCAACGAATTTGCACCACATTATCTTCTACCAATTGTTTGGTCATCAACATGTCTAGGGCGGCTTGCTTTTCCGAAGCAATGCCGCCTGTCTTCAAAATGTGGTCATGCAATCCCTTGGCATCAGTGACTAAGCAGCCAGGGGTTTGAAGTTCACGTCGCCAACCTGAATTAATGTCAGTCTTACCATACATGAACGCATCTAAAATGACTCTACTGTACAACTGACGATCGCCGGCACTGGTCATTGAGCATCCTTCTGCCGCAAGACTGCTTCGAACCACTCGATGCACTTTGTTCGAGTGGAACTCCACAATGTTGGCCACAGACGGTTCACGAAAAACTGATTTTGTGGTGAGAAAATGAATTTCCCCTTGCTGAGCTCTGTTGGTCTTTGAGGTTCCTAGTGAAGCATCAAAGTATGAAACAAAGATCAAATCACCTTTCAATGGATGAATTTTGGTCAGAGCTTCACCTCGCAATGCTGCCGATTTCATGCCTTCGAGCAACTTGTTGGCATACTTCAAGTCGTTGCCAGTCGCCATGCTCACTCTTTGGGCCAGTTCGCTGGTGCGGAAGAGGAATTCCGGCATCACAAAATGAGCTGGCCACCTCAGTTGCATTGCCAATCGACGATATGCTGAAAGCTGACTGCCTTTGAGGGGTTCATCATTGGGTGTTTCAACCTCGGCATACTGTATGGTATTGATATACTCAGACATGTCGTCATAGTAGATGCCATGCTTGACATAGGTCTTGACTCCTAAAAATGTAACCCCTTTCTCTCCGATCTGTTGCCATTCTTTGATGTTGAAATGCTTGTCAATTGCTCTTTTCACGCGTTCCACTGCAGAAGGCTTGATCACTAGCAGTCCATCATCTACATGAAGACACAGGATGGCAATCACATCGCCTTTCTGTTTCATGATGAATGTAGCTTTGGCCATCTGCAGTTCCTCAAAACCTATTGAAATGAGCAATTCTCGTGCACGCAAGTACCATAGTCTTGGAGCCTCACTCAATCCATATGCGCTCTTGCAAACTCTCATGAGTTCAAAAGGGCGGACTGCTGGCTCATTCATCTCTGGGCATGCTGGAAGTCCATCAATAGGTGCCTTTATCACCAGATCTCGTTCCACCTCCTTTCCAGACAGAAAAGCCGTAGAAACATCAAAAATGAGAAAGCACCATCCCTTGTTGACTCCCACCATCTTTGCCAACTGGACTGTCACCCATGGAACCGTAGGTGCATCACTTCGAAAAGAACCCAGATGTGGATCTAGGTGGCCTGGGATTACTATTCTGCTTTTAGGTAAAAAGGTGCCCTGCATTGCTCCCTTGTTCACCCTCACAATCCTCACCGGTGCTGGAAACACATTTTTCTTGTCTACCTTTGATGCCTCCTCCGGAGACAGGCGTTTGATCACCTTGTTCTGAAGCCAGCTCTTCCATTCCTTCAAATCACTTTGCTTGAACTTCTCTCTTTCTTCTTGATCAAAAAAACGTGGGTCAAGCTCTTTTCCATTCATCTTATTCTGCAAGATGAACGCCTCAAAAAATGCTTGCCTTTCCAACTCCTCATCCACCAGCTGCTTCCACTCGTTCATGTCCTCCACCTGAGCCTCATACACTCCATCCGGCATCTCTACCGTTGCAGTGCCTCCTTTCTTGCTGATTTCCTCTCTGACAAAGAGCGTCAAGCCCTTCCACTCATAGGGGCTTTTCCTGTTTGGTCTCTGTCTGACTTCTTCAGAGGTCTCATAGCAGACTGTGGCCTGTCCTACCTCCTCACCCAGCATGACAGTGACTCTACCTCTCTTCTTACCCTTCGGAGGCTTGGCGAATCTCTTCCTGGGTGTCATGTGAGATCTTGCACTGACGATCGGCAAGTCCAAAAGTTGCGATAGTTTTCTCACTTCGCTCTTCTTTAACCATGCGTTGGCACGTGCTCTCCTTCCTGAAACACTCAGCATGGTGTAATTGAACATGCCTGCTCGGAATCTTTTCCGAATTCCTTCTTCTTCAAGACCTGGAATAGTTTCCAATGGCCTCTTCATCTGTTGAGGGACATCATCTTGCAGATGTTTTCTTAATCTCTCCTTGAAGTCTTCGGTGGGCCCTTTCAGTGCGTTCAAGAGCTCTTCATCCACCTTCTTGTATGTCTCCTCTTGCTCTTTCTTTCTCATGATCTCTTCTGTGGAGGCAGTCCTCTCTTGTCCGCCTGTGTCTGGCTTGCTGGTCTGTGAACCCTGACTCTGGTCAGGTTGCTGGTGCTGTTGTTGTATCTCCTCTTTGCTATCTGCTGTCTTCTTCTTTCGTGGCTCTTCTTTCTTCTTTCTGTTCTTGTCCGTCTTCTTTATCTTCTCCTTCAAGACGGTTTTGATGGTCTTCATCCCTCTCAGGGATCGAGCGATTTCCTTTGCCTTCTCCTTGCTCCTCATGCCATGAGGAGATATCGCTCCATCATGGGCCTTCCAACCCATGGCTTCTATCTTCTGTTGCTCTTGGCCTCTCTCATGGCTGATGTCTTCATAAGTTTTCTCTTCTCCATCCATTCTGTCTTCTAGCTCATCTAGCTCCTGGACCCTTCCTTCGAAGTTTCCTGCTTCCAAACTGGATGCTGATCTCATATTGGGCGCTGAGACCAAGAGACATCTGCCTCGCCAGCTCACGAAATAGCGTTGAGCTGACTCCCTCATGAGAACCACTGCCGGCCCTCTCCATGAGCCACCATCTTTTCTGAACCTTGCTGTCTTTGGTTGAGGTGAGTAGAAGTAAATCATTTCGCCCGGGTTGAAGGCTCTTTCCTCTCCTCTTGGCCATCTCTTCAAAGCTCGCCTGAGCTTCTCTTGTACGTCCTGTCTGAGAAAAACTGCTCTTGCCATTGTCCTCATCTCTGCAGCTCTCCTGACTTCTCCTTCAACACCCAATGCATCCCTCAACGACATGTTTGCCGTGATGCTTTCGTCCAGTAGGTCGGGAAACATGGGTTGTCTTCCAAACGCCAACTGGTATGGCGTGTATCCCTTTCGGGATATTGTCATATTTTTGGCTTGGATTGCCGCAGCGAGGCAATCCTTTACTTCTGTTCTTCCTTTTGCTTTGTATTGCCAAATGAGGGAGGTGCATGCTGAGCCAAGGAGTGCTCCGTGTCTTTCGGCAAATCCATGCTGCCATGCTGATCGTGCTCCACTAACCTTGCTGTGTATGCCGTGTGTTTCCATCCATCCGATGAATGCTCCATCGAATTCTCCTCCTTGGTCTATGACCATAATTTCAGGTATTCCATGTATGGAACACCAGTGCCTTGCCATCTTCCTTGCTACATGTTCCGCATTTCTGTTGCGGAGGAGGACTGCTGCATGGTAGGATGATGCTGCATCTACCACTGACAAGGCTACGTGGAGTTTTCCTTCAGCATCATGGAGGTATTTGAGATCACAGTGTATTTCCTTGCCAAAAACTGTGGGTCTCACCTCAGCTCTTTGCTTGAGGTACCTCCCTGGAGGCGCCACCTCCTGGCACACTGGGCACTGCAGCTCTCTCGCTGCTTCGACTGTCTCCTTGTCTGCTCCTGATAGAGACAACATCCTCGACAGGGTCTCATTTGTCGGGTGTCCCAGTCTTTCGTGCACTTTCTGGAGCTTCCATGCTTTCCCTTTTTGCTCCGTTCTTTCTTCAATCAGCCCTTCCTCGATCGGCTGTTCTTCCTCGTCTTCGAGGTCTTCTTCGGGCCAGCTGTCACCTTCCACAAAAACCTCCTTTTGCCTGCCTTTAGTGAGGTATGCTTCAGCTCCCTTCACCACTTGTCTGGCAAAATCGGAGGTGTATCCTCCTGCGAAGTCCGAAACGTTCATCCATTTTCCTTCTATTTGGACCCCTCCGAGACATGGAGCATGTTGATGTTCACCTTGGCACTTCCTTGTACATGCTTCCATGATTTCTTCTGTCCCTCGAAGTCGGGTCCTCTTTCGTATCGGCCCCGCTGGAATCTTCAGCCCAAACTGGCACATGTCACACTTTGTGACTCCTTGGCCTTCAAAAGCCTCTTCAATCAACGGCTCCTTCCATGCCAAAGATGGGTCTGGGTTTTCGCCCATCAATGCTCCTCCTCTCTCCCTTTGGTCTATGGCTGCATCCCTGACAAACCTTAGAAGCTTCCTTTGCTCTATCCTCCTTTCTATGAGGTTCATCCTTTGCCAGGGAGTCTTCTTGCCAAAACTCTGTAAGGGACTCCAGACCGTGCAGGGCCATGCAATGACCAAAAGGTCGGGGTCTTCTCTCCTGATGTATTGCATGGCTTCTTCATAGTCGTGGTCCTTCAGGAGGTCCCATCTTGGGAGAGATACTGGCTCACACACGTCCCATCCCATCGTTGAGGCGATCATGCTTATGGCACAGGTCCAAGTGAAGACTTCCAGGACCTTCCATCTTCTTCTTGTCGTCTTGGTGCCAATCTCTCTTGGGACGGTTTCCTTCTTCTGCCGCTTCATCTCCTCATCTTGATATTGGCCTTTGATCTCCTTGATGTGATGGCCAAGCTTCTTTCTCAGGCCCTTGTACATGTCTTTCTTCTTGGCTCCACTCAGGAAGACATGTCTCTTCTCTGCTTCTCCTCGTGCCTCTTCCTCATCGGTGGATTCATCTGTCAAAACTTCCACCCCCATCTCGTGGGACGAGGTTCCATCACTTGCCACCTCTTCGTCCGGTGAGCTCACTTCTTCTTCTTCTTCCATGCCTGCTTTTGCATCTACCGTTGGGATCTGAATGATTCCAAGGTCTTGATTGAGTCTCCTCATCCAGTCTTCTACCTTGGACTCTCTTCTGTCCCCGTCTGACGCTTCTTCTTCTTCCTCCGTCTCTTCTGACTCCGCATCTTCCTGCTTCTCCTGATCTTCGCCTGTTCCTGTCAGGAAGGCGTACTTGTGTGGTGTTGTTGTGAGAATTGCCTTTTGCTCCTCTCCTTCCTGTGACTGCCAAAACTTCCTGAGCTCCTCTGCTTCATGCTTGCCTCCTTCCAGCAGGTTGATGCCTGGATGTCTTGTGACGGTTAGCTGCATGGGCTTCGATCTGCCGTTCAGCTCCAGCTGTTTGTCTGCAAACCTGAAGACTGCTTTCCAACGGCTCAGTTCTCCTGGGCCTATCAGGCCTGGGCATGCTTCACCTCCTCCTTGGACTATTGACATCCGAATGATGTCCATCTTGCCATGGATCATCACTGGATATAGGCATGCCTCCTTGCTGACAATTGGGGCCCCTGCCCCAAATTTGTAGATCTCCCTTTCGGAGATGACTTCCCAAGGGATACCAAGCTGGTCCAAAACCTTCTGGTAGTGCCGATGCCAATGCACTCCACCCACTGCATTCCGACAGCCGCTGTCTGCTATTGCTAGCCCCGGCTTCTGGGACTGTATGAACTGTGCTGCTTCGTTGTATATGCTTGATCGGCTGTCTGGGACGTACCAAAACTCGGTAACTATGTCCCTGGGTGGTCCAGGTATGGTCTCTTTCAGCTGGGTGTCTTGTTCTTCTTCATGTGTGATCATTTTGCTCTGCAGGATTTCTCCTCTGACATCCTTTGTCACCCTGCAGCACACTTGTTCCCACGCCGGACCACCTGGATTGATCATCTTGTAGTGCTTGGCACCCTTGTCTTCACGGATCCAGACCTTCGCTTCCTTGGGAAGTCCTTCAGGGGCTTCATGCTGCATTGTCACCATCATCACCCCATGCCTCATGCTGTAATACACCACGTGCTTCAGGTCACACCTCTTGCACCTTGCGTAGTGTCCTTCGGCATTGGCTGACCACCTGAGTCCATCGAAGGGATGGGTACATCTTGCTTGTGCTTCGTTTGGTGGTGGCGCGGCACTTGATGGGACAACTCTTCCTCCCTGCATTTGTGCATCATACAGGGACTTTCGGAAGTCCTTGAGTTCCTTCTCCTTCACAGGCTTCGGTTTGTCCTTCCCTTCTGGTGGGGCCAACACCTCTTGGCTTCCTCTCCCTGGATCGGCATTGCTGTGTGCAAAAGGGTCTTCAAACCCTTCGCCTGTGTATCCTCCTTGGCCCACCTCAGGCATGAGATGGTGTCTTTGTTCCCATGCTTCCTGTGCTTCCCTCTGCTCCTCCTCCTGAAGAGCTCTGTGAAGCTCCTTCTTCTCCTGCCTGCTCATGTTTGGCAAGGCCGCTAGGACTTCCTGTCCATGCAGTCTCACCTTGCCTGCTGTGCTTGTTGATGCCGGTGTGGGTGCATGTGCTTTTGCTTTCATCTTCGCCGCCACCTGTGCCACTTCTCTCGTCACTTCATAGCTGAATGGTCGAGAGTGTTCTTGTATGAGATCCCATCGTTCTTCTTCTTCTTCACTAGTGATCCTCTTCCTTGTCTCACTTGGCATTGGGTGATCTCTCATAATTGCGCCACACTCAGCGCAGAACCTGGCGGTGCTTGGAGAGAAGTGGAGGCATTGCATACACTGAGCTTCAGTGTTCACCATGAAAGTGAAGTGCACCGCATTGGTCTTCTTGTGAAGGGGATCTTTTCCACTCTTCACATTGGGGCACTCTGGATCGCCCTTCCAGTGGCCCTTCATGCCGCAGGAAGAGCAGGTGGAACTTTTCTTCATTTGTTCCCAGTTCTTCTCCTTCTTTGGTCGCTGGTTTCCTCCAGCTGTTGTCTTCCATCCTCTAGTCTTCTTGGCTTCTGCGGTCTTCTGTTTGGCCTTCCAGCCAGCGGCGAATGCTTCTTTCAATTCGCCCTCATCCAGCTCTCCTTCACTTTCTTCCTCTTCTGGCCCTTCATCGCCGTCTTCTTCTATGTGATCTTCTATGTAGGCTTCTCTTTCTGCCTCTTCTTCATGGCCTTCTTCCTCTGGCTCTGCCTCATCTTCTGCGTCTTCCTCATCACTTCCTCCCTCAGCCTCTGCCACATGTGTTGTGTTGTATATTTTCTTGATGAAGACCTTCTTCTTCTTCTTGTATGTCTGCTTGTGTGTGGCTCCTCCTCCATGGCCACCTTCCTGCTTGTGCTCTTGCTTGTATGTCTGTGGCTTGTATGGCTGTGGCTTGTATGGTGTGCTTCTCCTCTCTTCCTCGTGGATCCTTCCACATCGAATCCTCAAGGCCTTCTCGATTGCCAACGGGTCAAAGGTGGCACCAGCTGCATAGTAGCAGTCATGTTTCTCTCGGCGCGAGAGTGAGGCCTTTTGAAGCAACTTCTGAGCCCACGCCTTGTCGCTGAACTTTGAGTCTGGATCTATGCGGTAGTATTGCGCCCTCAGTCTCCTCATCTCTGCCAAGAAGTGAGCTATGCTCTCTCCTGGGGCTCGCCTGTACCGCTCCAGCTCTCTGTCAGCTCTTTCAAAGAGCTCCGACTCGCTCTCTCCGAAGGCCTCGTCTAAGACCTTCCAAAGGAGATGAAGTCCACCTGCTCCTGTGTAGGACGTGATGGCATGTTGCTCCAGCACATCTCTGGCTTCTCTCCTCGTTGACAGGTATATCAGCATCGCCAGTTCTTGTGACTCCAAACCATACAAGCATTGCTGTGCCTGTATGGTGCGCTTCCACTTGAGATACCTCCCCCGATCTCCTGAGAACTCCTCTATTCTCACAGAGCCAAGAGAGCTCCTAGGTCTGTTGCTGTTGTCCTCTTGCTTCACTCTTCTCCTCAACATTGACCTAATCTCTGAAGTGGGCGCTGACGACGACATGTGGCTGTCATCATCTTCATCGCCCCCATCATCGCCATCTCCTCCTGGAGTCTTCAACTGTTTGCTGTTCCCTGCTGTCTCTTTCTTCTTTGGGGTCGGCTTCACTTCTTCTTCCACCTGTACGGGCTGGCCGTTCGGTGATGCCGTGGCTACCCCATTCGACGGTGCTGGTGAGTTCTGTCCCATGCAAGCCCATGAACCAGGAATACTCCATTGTTGACCATTTGATGTGGGTGGACCATGTTGATAAACTCCATATGGTGGGGGTACTCCATGATTACCTGCTCCCATGGGTTGACCTACATATAGTCCTGAAACATGTCCTGGAACTTGTCCACAAGATTGCCCTCCGCATGGATGTGGTGATGGCATATGATACGCATGAGGGTGTGGTGCAACTGGAAAACCATAACCAGGAAAACTTGGAAATCCAACATTGTATCCACTCATCATCGGCATCGCACCCATAGCCTGAGTTCCAGCCAAGTCTCCCTGTCCACCATTGACTGATGGACCAGTACATCCACCAGGCGCCACAGGCATCGCTGAGGTACCTGACGGTGGCAGGCCGTTGGATGTTCCATTGACTACGTGTCCATGCATCATGCCATTGATCACCACGGCAGGCTGTGTCTGCCCTCCTACAGCAGTTCCGTTCAAGGTGTCCATGCCAGACTGTGATTGCACATGCACTGATGTCCCAGTAGTTTGTGCTACACCTCCACCGCTAGGATCACCTACTTGTCCACTACCTCCCGAACCACCCCAGGGATCAGTCACTGCCCAAGGGTCAGGAGCAACCTCTTCACCAGGCACTGGCACCTCCACTGCTGCCGCCAGCGCTTCCGCAGCTTGCAAGATCTCCGGCGCAGGATCCACGGCAGCCGCAGGCTGCCCCGCTGCACCTCCCGCCGCAGCAGGCTGAGCTTCATCAGCTGTCAGCTGCGCCGCCGCATCAGCAGCCGCTGGCTGCCCGCTCACCACCACATCAGTGGTCTCCGCCATAGCTCTCAGGGACGTTAAGCAGCAGCCTAATTATTCCCCCCAAGCCCCGCTACCAATGTGAATCCATGGGGCGCCACTCCCAGCAAAAGAAAACCCAGGGGGTAAACAAAGGCGCAGCAAATAGAACACAAAGCAGCAAATGCAGATGCAGTCGTTTTGCGCATGCTAAGTTGGCATCCGGATGCCTGCAGATTGATCCAAATGCAAGCGACGGCAAGAGTCACCACCAACAGCCTTAGATATGCTTGGAAGTGCACCGATTCATCACAACTACAACACTTTGCTCTCCTCCATGCAGCCAGGACTTGTCATATCGTCCGCAGGCTTGAAAGGTTCAAACTATTCAGCTTCACTGATAGTGTTGTGATAGGCTGGCAATCCGGAGGCGCAGCAGAGTTTCGAAGGGAATTGTGTTGTGGAGTTCTGTGACAGATTTCAAACAGAAAGACTCGTTGTGGGCTGGCAAAAACGCTAATATATTCCTGAAATACATTACAATTATTACAAGGTCTAAAGCAATATTATTTCAAATCGTTGTTTGCCTGTTGCTGTCCTTTCTATTGAACAATGCGGAGACAAGGTTGTTATCGAAAACCTGAGGGCTTGCAATCTTTCCCTCGAGATAAGCTTGCAGTTGAGCCGTTGAGGTGTCTTTGCAAGCCTCCAGAGCATGTAGGCGTGGGCCTTAGCACCTTGAGGTATTTTCTGTAACCCGTGTGTTGTCAGATTTAGTTGTCATCTGATTCGGATCCATTCGGATCCGGCCCGTTTGGTGTTCATTTTATTCACAGGTGCTGAAGGTCTCCACCTGGAGGTTCGAGTGTGAATTTTCAGAGCCGAGCAGTCTGTGCAGTTGGAGTGTGAAGGTGGAAGTGTCAGTTCGGTTATGCGACCCGAGGCTCCAATTACTTTTGCGAATGTTTTGATGTTCCATCAGCATTGCGGATGAGTGTGTGAGCTGTTGCATTTTGCCATTGCTCTGTAGACGTTGCTAGCTGGAGTTACCTTGATGAGCTGTGCCAACTCTCTTTGCCAGGTTCTGGACCTGAAACATAGTGCAACTTCGAGGTATTTCCGGCAGGACTCATATGCCCATGGCTGTAGAGCATTGCTTACATGTTTCGCACTAGCTGCTTCACTGCGAATATGTTGTGATTCTTTGACAAGTGCTCATCTCTCCAGAATTCCAGGCACGTGGCGCATAAGCTATACACATCCACTCTCTTCATAAATCTTGCCCAGCTCCTTCACCATGTTCGGAGGATGCCAAGAAGTATGCAGACAACGTTTTTGGTCGCCTTGCTAGCCATAGATATTTTGAAGGGTTGGCTTCCCAGCGAATATGTGACTAATGTGACTAGCATTTTTGAAGCCGTTCAAGTTGCAAACTGCCAGTGCCAGTGCCAATTCCATCCTCAAAGCTCTGAGGACTACTATGGTAGTGATCCTCCTCAATGCGTTGTGCATTGGTATAGAGCCATTCTCAGTTCCTACCTTTGATTTGGATCCTTATTCACTTCAAGATCTCAGTTTTGAATGTGCTCGGCACTCTGCTAATTCAGGAAGCAGATTACTCTGCACGGTTTTACAAGCCCACCAAACTTTACGAGGGCTACAAGCTCAGTCGGTACAAATTCATGACAGCAGGACACTTTCAGGTCGTCTTAAGCAACAACATTATGTCCACGACGCAGGGATAGTTCTCAAGATCGTGGTAGGGCAGGTCTATCCTTGCGTCACTGCCGTCTTGAGGGCGACCTTTGGCATATTGTAGTCTGTAGACTTTGGCCTGTCTTCATAATCAAAGTCAGACAAGATGTCTGTATATGTCCTGTATGTGCTTCGGTGAGATTTTGCTCCAAACTTGAAGCTGTGGCAAACAAGCACTGTCCAGAGGAGTGTTTATAGATCGTACTATATATATACATAAATGTATACTGTATGTATATATATATATATACATATATATATATATATTATACACATGTAGCTGAAGGATAGAGATACATAGATTTGTATAATTGTATAAGGTTCTAGGCCAAATTGGCTTTTTGACCTTCGAATATCAAACTGTGTATCCCTTTGCGGTAATTTTTGCTGCGCACTTTGCCACTCCAATGGGTGAAGATTTGGTACCACCTCATCTTGGAGTCAGCGCACATGACCTTCGGAACAGCCGTGTCCTCTTTCTGAAGAGTCGACAAATCACAGACTCCGATTGCGCCGCAATTTCGCCGCTTTTGAAGCAAAACAAAGCTCTCAACCAACTGTTTATTGGATACAACGACTTCGGTGATGAAGGTGCCAGGCACCTGTGTGAAGCTCTCGCTGCAATTGAAGGTACATTGCGCAAACCTTCTCTTGGCAATTGAGACAATTTCATGCAGGTTTCAACATTGGGTCTCAACATATTTCTTACCTCGTACGCATTCACATATTTCACATAATTTTCACATAATTTTCACATAATTTTCACATAATTTTCACATAATATTCACATATATAATTTTCACATAATAATGTAGTCCTTTGGAGACAAACACATCGTTCCTCGCTACTGCAATTGATACCATCTCAGGAAGTGCATGTGTTGACACGTTGACAAGGTGGTGCTCTTGAGCTTGTGGGCTTCCGCCACTGTAGACTCGGAGATGGTGCAGCACAAGCAGTGGCTGAGTTGATCAAGTCCAGCAAGACCATTGTGGATGCATGGTCTCAACATGTTTCAACATGTACATTGTTTAATGTTTCAAATGAAGCACTCTCGCCTCTTTTTTTATGTCCCCGTATAGACCGGACATACACAGACTTAAACTTGTACAGTCTATATATTCATGAATGACCTACCTATTTTTGCAAGCTTGCAGAGAAACCTGAGGGCAATGCGTCGGCTTTTGTAAAACCAAAAAGGCAGCTCTGACCAGGAAATGAAATTGTTTTCGACTCAACTGTTCAGGTATGTAATGTATATACTTACGATGTACATGTCGCGAAAGGTAGCGCCAAGCTACCTGAGTTCTCCGCTTGCTGCGCAAGCTACTAACTTTTCCTTTTGTTTGGGTCGGTGGTTCCATGCCTGATTTGGAGCGTTTAAGCTTTCGTTTTAGTCTTAGCGGTGCCGGCTTTGTTTACGCGTTGTGTTTCTTGACATTTGTTGGCCCAAAAAAGGGAAACAATGGCTTTGATATAAAATCAAACATCGGGCGAGTGCCTCGATGCAAAAACAAGGTGACAGGGAGTTGCGCAACCGTGGATAGTATAGCATTGAGATGCACGAAATAAGTATGCAACGGCAAGTGAACTTCAAACATCGTAGTTTCAAATGAGTGTGCAAGCGCAATGGGACGTTATTAGCCCTATCCCACCCCACCCCATCTCTAACTCTAACATACCATCAAGCACCTGTTCAAGTGCAACTGAACTTCAAGTAGCTCAGCACTAACTAAATCTGTAAGTGTGAGTTAAAGTGGACCTCAAGCCATGTAGCGGCAAGTAACCGTGGAATGCACGTGAACTTCAAGTAGGGTAGCATCAAACGACTATGCAAGGCAAATGCATTTGAAGTCGCGCAGCATGAAGTAAATGCGCAACTGCAAGTGGACTTCAGGCAAGGAAGCATCAAATGAGTGCGCAAGTGCAATCCACCCCACCCCACCCCACCACCCTAACCGCCCACCCACCCCACCACCCTACTACACCAGACCGTACATAGCCCGTACATTGTTGTGCGAATACGTGACACCAAAAAAACACGATTGCAATTGCAATTGAACTTTCAAAATTACACCGGCATAGACCCCAGATAGAAAAGATTTCAGAAACGCTTTTTCATGCCGCGTCAATCGGTCAGTGATATAGCGGATGTCTCGACAAGCAAATTTCACAGCATCTGCTTACTCAGTTGACATTATTCTTTGAAAACGCGTTTTGTTTTGTCTTGTTGAATGATCAAAATGATGATGCGTTTGGACTCAAAGATTTGCGTGTCGGATTGACATCACAGAGGTTGCGTCAAAAAAAATGTGTTTTCCTTGCCGCCCACGATTTCCAACCTTGGAACCTTGACATCGCATTTGAAGGCAATCCTGGTTCCCAACGATTCAAGCAATTCTGGCAACTTTCATGCATCGGTATTGCTTGGTTTTGCGTAATGGGCCGGTAACAGAACGCTTTGTTTGGCTTAATGTTAGAATGATATGAAAACATGTTCTTTACAGCCTTTTCGTTTTGCTTAATGGGCCGGCATCAAGTTGCTTATCTGTAACACGCGGCAGTCCTTGGTAAACGCACACGCCTCCATATGACTAGGTTCCTATTTTCATCACGCTTTGATGTTTTCATATGACTGATTCTCCACGCCTGCCACTGAACAAAACCATTAACGGACTACGATTGCAGAAATTGCCAGTTTCACGAAATTGAAACTCATGGTTCCCAACGTGGCAACCATAGATTACCATTTCCAGCAATTACCAAATCCTAAAATTTGGAACTCATGGTTGCCAACCTCGTAACCAAAGGTTACCATTGCAAGGGACTGCCGGCTCCCGCACCTTGAAACTCATGCTTCCCAACCTGGGTTAGACCTCATGTTTTCCAACCTAAGCGGTTATCATTGTAAGGAATTGCCGGTTGCGAAAGCTTGAAACTCATGGTTCCAAATTCCAAACCTGAAAAAGCATACGTTACCAGTGGAAGGATCTGTTGCTTCCGAAAAGTTAGAACTCATGGTTCTTAATGTTGTTTTGTTTTGTTTACTGAGCCGGAAACAAAACTTTTTGTTTTGCTTAATGGACCGGTAGCGGAATGTTTGCGTTTGGCTGCTGGGCCGGCATAATGTTTTTGCACGAAAAGGGTGCATGTCAAAATGATATGCGGCAACCAAAAAGCGCGTTGGCTCAGAACACCCTTTGGTCTAAATGATTGCACGTACGAGGGGTGTTGGAAAGCTGGGTGCATATGCTCCAAAATCTCGCACAGGGTCAAAAGCACCTTTGCCAGACTTCGCCACCGCACTCTGGACAACACCCTGCACAGCAACCTGCACAGCACCTTTGCCAGACTTCGCCACCGCAGTCTGGACAGCACCTTGCGGAGCACCGTGCACAGCACCGTGCACAGCACTTTTGCCAGACTTCGCCACCGCACTCTGGACAACACCCTGCAGAGCACTCTGGACAGCACCCTTCACAGCACCCTGCACAGCACCCTCCACAGCACCTTTGCGAGACTTCGCCACCGCAGTCTGGACAGCAGAGTGCACAGCACCCTGCACAGCACCTTTGCCAGACTTCGCCACCGCAGTCTGTACAGCACCCTGCACAGCACCCTGGACAGCACCCTGCACAGCACCCTGCACAGCACCTTTGCCAGACTTCGCCACTGCAGTCTGACAGCAGCACAGCACCCTGCACAGCACCCTGCACAGCACCTTTGCCAGACTTCGCCACTGCAGTCTGAACAGCACCCTGCACACCCTGCACAGCACCCTGCACAGCACCTTGCCAGACTTTGCCACCGCAGTCTGGACAGCACCTTGCACAGCACACCTGCACAGCACCCACAGCACCCTGCACAGCACCCTGCACAGCACCCTGCACAGCACCTTTGCCAGACTTCGCCACTGCAGTCTGAACGCCGGACTTCGCCACCGCAGTCTGGACAACACCCTGCACAGCACCTGCACAGCACCTCTGCCAGACTTCGCCACCGCAGTCTGGACAGCACCCTGCACAGCACCCTGCACAGCACCTTTGCCAAACTTCGCCGCCGCACTCTGCACAGAACACTCTGCACAACACCCTGCACAGCACCCTGCACACCACCTTTGCCAGACTTCGCCACCGCAGTCTGGACCACAGCACCCTACACAGCACCTTTGCCAGACTTCGCCACCGCAGTCTGGACAGCACCCTGCACAGCACACTGCACAGCACCCTGCACAGCACCCTGCACAGCACCCTGCACAGCACCCTGCACAGCACCTTGGCCAGACTTTGCCACCGGAGTTTGGACAGCACCCTGCACAGCACACTGCACAGCAACCTGCACAGCATTTGGACAGCACCCTGCACAGCACCTTTGCCAGACTTCGCCACTGCAGTCTGGACAACACCCTGCAGAGCACCCTGCACAGCACCTTTGCCAGACTTCGCCACCGCAGTCTGCCACCGCAGTCTGGACAGCACCCTGCACAGCACCCTGCACAGCACCTTGGCCAGACTTCGCCACCGCAGTTTGGACAGCACCCTGCACAGCACCCTGCACAGCACCCTGCACAGCACCTTTGCCAGACTTCGCCACCGCAGTCTGGACAGCACCCCGCACAGCACCCTGCACAGCACCCAGGCTCAAAAGTTCGCCACTGAAGACGCCACCTTTGAGAAGTAAGAACCCCCTATAGCTTGCCAGCTATCTGGGGAAAAAGGGTGTCTGTGTAATTTTCTACCGTGAGCACATCATTCATCACCGACTGGCGAGTGGGATAATGACAAGCACCTTTGCTTTCTGTTTGAGCCTAGCAACCGGCCAGAGGGTATTGTGCATATATGAATGTTATATATTGCACTGTACCTCAGCATATTAAAGGCAATTTTTCTTCTTGAATGTGACATGCCACAGACAAGAATGACAGGTGCAAAAAATACAATAACATACCATAACTAACAACACTACATATTCTGTCTTCGTAATTGTGATATGCAACAACTTTGCACATTAAAAACTTGACGATTCCATCCATGAATGCAGCACAATCCTTTCAATAAAACATTTTTTTCTTGGGCCAAAAGGTCCCAATATTGAATGTTCATCCAGCAGTGCAAGGCAAACAAGTTTTTGGTGGGTCCATAAGGTCCCAATATCCACTGGTACCTCATTTCTCTTAAGTCCTAGCGGATGAGTTTTTTCATCCAACGATGTAAAACATGCAACACACACCCTTGTCTTTCAGGAGGTCTATATGATCCCCATGCGCATTAGAACCTCCGATTTCTTGGGTCCGAGTGGGCCATGCATAGCTTTACCACACACGTTCACCAAACAACGTTCCGTTCAGCAATCAAGGCAGAACTAAGGTCGGAATTCCCCTGTGGAAAACTCACTGTCTTAGATCCTAATGATCCTAGGAACATGAATGGAAGAATGGTTTTACACACCAACAAGTGAATATTTCCAAAAGATGCGACACAAAACATTTTTTCGGGGGTTCATAAGGCCCCAATATCCAGTGAATCCAAACATGTTCGATCCAAGACTTGGCCGACACAGACTCGGAAATTGGGAGGTTTTATGACCAAACACAACTGGTGTGTGATTTGTTGCAATTGTTTTTAGTTGTTTGGATATTTTCGGTTCACCAGGTACGACTTGTATTTGCAATATTCGCACAAGATTGCAAGGTGGAAGCCACTTTTTGGCAACAATCTCAACACTTGACGAAGATGAGAACACTCAGAATAAATGGGAGTTTTGAGAAAACATGAGAAGTTTTGGGGCAAAATGAGAGAAACAATGAGAAACATGAGAAGTTTGGGGTTGGATGACTTGAAAATGAAAATACATTAGTTAATAAGAAAATGGGGCTGGATCACTTCAGGACTAAGGGAGAAAAAACCGAGAAAACATGAAATTATGAGAAACCATGAAAAGCAATGAGCAGAAGTGGGACAGTGTGAGAAAACACCAAAAGATAAAGATGTCAAATTGTGTCCTTTTTGTTTGTTGTGTTTCTTGTGGGTAACAGCACCTTGGATCACACCGTGCAAAAATTGCTTTACTTTACGACAAGTCTTTGGGACAGTGTGCCCCAAACATCAAGGCCGAACATATTTTTTTGGCTACATTTTGGACCTCTTCCGTTAAAATTGTGTTCTTGGTTCACTGTAGATTTTTCTTGAGGAGGCTGGTATGGCTACCAGGCCACAATGGGAAACCTCGGGGAGACTTTCTAAAAGGGCTCAGGATAAGGCTCATAGTTTTAGACGAGTTTAAGGCTCGTAGATTTGTTCGGTTTTAGGTTTCAAGCTCAAAGGTTTTTGAGAATTTAGACGTCATAAAAATAGGATGCACGAGCTGATGATTCGCGTTTACGCGGACTGCCTCCTTGAAGATTGAACTTGAACTTGTGAGAGTCAATGTTTGCCGATTTTTTGTTAGTGGCATTAAAAAACTGAACACGGTTACTTTATGTATGTTGCATTCATTTTGCCATGCTGGCCTCATGCAGCACGTTGCAGGTAAACATGTGTTCAACAGTTCCTGCACAAAAACACACAAACATACACAAACAATATAGGCAAAATCAAAAGACAACAAAAAAGGGGCGAGCAAAAGAACATAGAGCATTTTTGAAACTACCTTCAGGCACCTCTTCGCAGCTACCACTTTGGGTTGCGGACATATGCCTCAAAGACATAACCCCAACTGAACAAATCAAAGCGCCCCCAGGATCCCCCAGCTAACTCTCGTGTTCCCCTTCCTCTCAAGTTTTCCGTACTTTGGTAGCTTGGAGTTTCGCAAGGAAGTTGGAGTTGACGAGAATGACATTTCAGATTCTGGTGCTGAGACTCTAGCGGCAGCCTTGCCACAAAGTACATCTCTGCAGCATCTGTACATTGGTAAGAACAAGATCACAAAGTCAGGAGAAGGAGCTCTACAAAGTGCAGCACCATCGCCAATGAAGGTGTATTTCAACAGGTGACAACTGAGCATTGGAGAAAGAATTTCAATCAAGACCTCACACCCCGCTGTAGTTCAGGCGGGGCAAACTTCAATGAATTTCAATTCAGGTGCTTTAAAAAGAAGTACCTATTGCTGCCAAATGTTTGAAGGGGAAAAAACTCAAGCTGCAAGCGCCAGCGCATCCAACTGTTTTCGCATTGCTGGGAAATGCTTGTACATGCATGTTTACAAGTAAGCAGAGTGCTACTCAACTCAGCATCGGAATCGGAGTGAGCCTTCAGCTTTGCACAGCAGAGCAGAAAATTCGAGCGAAGCAGTTTGAACCTTGAGGCCCTGCTTTTTTCATCGTCACAGAGGTTTTCTTTGCTGTGAGATGGCCTCAGTGATTACCTTCATCAGATAGAGAGTTAAAGCCAGGCCAAATGCAGACGAGATATCTTAACTTTAAAATGGCTCCAGTTAGCCCAGTGCCGGAGACAAGGTTCTTCACAACTGAGCTCGTAATCCGCTTCTTCGCCTTTAAGCAGAAAAGTGATGGACTCAGCAAAGGACATGACCATTGTGGCCGTAGGTAATATAATTCCTCAGCACGAGACATGAACCCCACGCAACCTGAAAGTGATGCTTTCTTCTGCCAGGAAAATGCTTCGTCGATGCCTGGTTCATTTTTGATTTACTCTTGGCACACCCAACGAGATTGTGACGGGACTGGCATGTCCGTTCTCAAGCCCTGCAAGACTCGCAGCGTTCGACCGCCAGGTGGTGATGATGGACGTTGAAACTTTTGTTCTGCCTCTGATTGAAAGACCGACTCCAAGACTACAAAAGCACATCAAAGCACCGCAAAATGATATCACAAGGAGACCCAAGGGAAACTCAAAGGAAACTCAGGGAAGCTACGCAATGGACCCACCCTGAAACGACAGTGAACATGCAATGCAGCACCGCAGCAGCTACAAAGTTGATGAAAGTTGCATGTGCTTCGCACATGCCCTGCGAATGTTCGCAGTGTGTCCAAAATTTGCAGCGCTTGAATCTTCGTCCTGAGGTACAGGTAGTCCACTTGCGATGCTGAGCACCTTGCGCTTGTTGAGATTGTTTGGGTCCTAGACTGTAGTGCTGTGTTTGCTTGTACCTGTGTTTCAGGATGCATAACGATTGTGCGAGATTTGCATGGACCAAGCCTAGAAATGTCGGGGAACTTTGACCTGGGTGGGAGATCCCCCTGTTTTTGCATTTACTGCGCCCTGGGCAGGCTAAGAGTCAGTCGCATGGCAAAGCTGATGAAGACGTTTCCTGAACTGATGCTCATTGTCAAGGTCTCTTGACCTTGAGCTACTTTGAGACTTTGAGACTTTACTTACTTCATGTAATCTTCATGTCACTTCCATGATTTTCCCTCCTTTTCTCCCCAGTTTTCATCTCAAGGCATCTGGGTGGGAATGCTTTGGACACACCTGAAATATGACGTTTCGTCGCCTTCTGGTTCTGAAATCATTTTGGCCCCCCAATGGAGAGTTTTGTACATGGACTTCTGAAAACAGGGTTCTATACTTTGCACATGTCCGTGTTGTGGATTTTGTGGCAATTTGCCTTCTTTCCACTTGAAGATCTGTGCAAAAGTGGTATATTTAGAACTTTTCGTTTCTCAACCTTCGAACATCATGGTAACATCATTCACATGCAATCACAGGCGAGCTGCTCTCGTTTCTATCCGCTTGCCGATATTTTCTTTGCATCGCACTGTCGCACAGGGCCTTGCAGCAGCTGTGCGAGCTGTCAGCTGGACTCTGGTCGTGTGGATTCGGCACAGTTGCCACTGCGAGTTCTTCTGGAAACTGGTACTTACCGGAATACATTTTAAAACGTTTCAAAAGATCAAATTGGATAATTGGACTGTAAAAACCTTTAATCAGCGGTCGGTCATGGGCTTCTTGCAATCGAAGTCTGTGACGAGTTTGCCACAGTCAATCACGGAACTCGGTCGAATCCTTCAAGCCAGGCTTGTAATGATCCTTTTCGTCTGGTCTATTGTCTTCACCAGCATCTACCATCAGGGATTTGCAACAGATGAGGACTGGACAATTTGTTGGAATACTTGCAAGTCTTTGTGGTCCTGCTACTGCCACAAAGAAGCATTTTTAACTTTTCTTTTTCGATCTGAGGATGATTCCCCCAAAGTCTGTTCCACAGGAGATGAACATTTCTGGGATGGACATTGTATCCATTGTATGACATGACACAGCAGGGATTGATATGGATTGTCACGATTTTTTCAGGAAGTCGCAGAAAGGGTTTGCTCCTCAGTTCTCCAAGTGGCACAATACCACGAGTGTGAACTGCTTGAGATTTCGTGACAGAGTTCTTCAAACATGGTTTGGACAGAGTGACCAGAGTTTCACCTCATGCCCGCATCTCACCTGGCAGATTGAAAGTCTATTTGGCAACTTGAGCAAGAGTGCGTCAAAGCCTTGGAATGCAATGGTTCCACGGTTCCACAGACAGAGTGTCCTTTTTTGCAGTCAGAAGTCTATCCAGCCAGAACAGAATGCTTCATCCAACTCCTGGAATCGATATCGGCTTCGGTTTTGAATCAAGTGGACAGGTCAGCGTGAATCTGATATGCCCTAGATTCCTAGATTTGGGAGAGAGTTTACAATGATTATGGCCCAAATTCTGAGGTTTTCCTTGATTATCATGGGAACTTTATTGGATGAAGTGACCTACTGCTGCAACATGATCCGTCAAAGCCTGGTTCTCAAAGATTTGATCCATTTTTCACCATTGAAGGGAGGGATCATTTGGAAATAGGATTTGAGCACCTGGAAATTGAGGCGGAGAGCTCGTCATGCTCGGTGTCTTTATTGTTTCCTGCCTAGCTTCTTTGCAAAATGCTCAACTGCTTATGATGTGCTGATTCTTCGAGGTCTTCATTGTCATTTCCTCCTTCATGATGCTCAACATGCTTCTGGGTATCCTTGTAGAGGTTGTGGCCAATACTGCAGAAGGCCCTTTGTCCAAAAGGGAGGAACGCACAATAGCTGGTTGAATACTGGTTGTAGGTTTCAACGGCTTTCACAGCACCCCGCTCAACCAAGGTGAAAAGAACAAGGAGAAGAATACCATTGTTCGACAGGCATCAAGTCAAAGCTTTTTCAATTGCTCCAGGAAATTGAATCTGTTTGGATCTGTGACCACACTGTTCAATGGACCCAGGCAATGGCTGCTGTGCTCAATGATTTGGGTGTGGAAGGGACTGGTATATCGCAACAGAAGTTCCTGCTGCACCCTGAGCCTTCAAACGTGACATACAAGCAGTGCAAACGTACTTTATCATCAACATTTGGAAAATTGAAAACCTGCCTAGGTCCATGAGCAACAATCCGAAATTGCTGAAAGACTTGCAGGATTTGCAAGTCACGGGTACCAGACGACAATGCAGGGAAGCAAATCCAACTTGTTTTTGTGCAATTCAGGTCTTCAGCGATTCAGTTGCAAAGTGTATTGGTGGTGGTTCTGGTGTTGGTTGGATGGTTGGTCGTGGCCGTGGTCGTGGTCGTGGTCGTGGTGGTGGTGGTGGCGGCGGCGGCGGCGGCGGGGG
>CAMXCT020001681.1:0-37758 GCA_947184155.2 Cladocopium goreaui | reverse complement strand
TTGTTGTTGTTGTTGTTGTTGTTGTTGGTGTTGTGGTTGTTGTTGTTGTTGTTGTTGTTGTTGTTGTTGTTGTTGTTGTTGTTGTTGTTGTTGTTGTTGTTGTTGTTGTTGTTGTTGTTGTTGTTGTTGTTGTTGTTGTTGTTGTTGTTGGTGTGTTGTTGTTGTTGTTGTTGTGGTTGTTGTTGTTGTTGTCGTTGTTGTTGTTGTGGTTGTCATGGTCGGCGTTGTTCTTGTTCTTGTTGTTGTGGTTGTTGTTGTGGTGTTGTACGTGTGTTGTCGTTGTTGTAGTTGTTGTAGTTGTGTTGTTGTTGTCGGTTGTTGTGGTTGTTGTTGTGGTTGTGGTTGTGGTTGTGGTTGTTGTTGTGGTTGTTGTTGTGGTTGTGGTTGTGGTTGTGGTGGTTGTTGTTGTTGTTGTTGTTGTTGTTGTTGTTGTTGTTGTTGTTGTTGTTGTTGTTGTTGTTGTTGTTTGTGGTTGTTGTTGTTGTGGTTGTTGTTGTTGTTGTTGTTGTTGTTGTTGTTGTTGTTGTTGTTGTTGTTGTTGTTGTTGTGGTTGTTGTTGTTGTTGTTGTGGTTGTGGTTGTGGTTGCTGTTGCTGTTGCTGTTGTTGCTGTTGTTGCTGTTGTTGTTGTTGTTGTTGTGGTTGTTGTGGTTGTGGTTGTTGTGGTTGTGGTTGTGGTTTTTCTGGTTGTTGTTGTGGTTTGTGGTTGTGGTTGTTGTTGTTGTTGTTGTTGTGGTTGTGGTGGTTGTTGTTGTTGTTGCTGTTGTTTTTGCTGTTTGTGGTGGTGTTGGTGGTGTTGGTGCTGTTGGTGGTTGGTGTCGTTGGTGTTGTTGGTGTTGTTGTTGCTGGTGGTGGTGGTGGGCCTATTCTGCACGGTCCATTGCTTCCACAGCCAAGACTTGTGTCAATTCTGCCTTGTTAATTTGGAGGAGCTTGGTATCAAACCAAAGCACTTTCAGCTCATCTCCAAGATTCTCTTTGACAACAAGGCCGTCCCTAAGTTTCTTTGGTTGCTTTGGCTCATGTTCGAAACCAACCAACAAACTTTGGGCTCTAGACTGATGGCTCTGGAGCGTTTGATTCGTTCAGAGCCTTTCCGACTCTTTTTCTGCCAGGACGCAAGAAGTAAGGACAAGAAGCCCACACTGCTCACCGGCGAGGCAAATTTAGAAGCAGAAATGAGACAAAAGCAGACGTTATCTATGAAAATAATCAATAATACTTAAACATCATCTACAGTATAGATCAGTATAGAATATAGAATATATTTCTTGCAATTTAGTTGAGCAATTTCTTTTGTCTTGGAGTGCAGGAAATCGTTGGTGAGTTGTTCCGTCTGCAGCCTGGGACTCCTTTGAACTTCTCTGACCTTGCCAGAACGGAGAAGGCATCATGGAGAAAGCAAGTTTGTGAGACTTCGATAGATTTCAGTAGATTTCAATGGATTCAATAGATTTCAATGGATTTCAATGGATTTTGCGGAATTGCCAACGCGCCAAAAACGATAAACACGTGGAACGAATTGAAGAACTTGCCGCAACTGAGCTTGTCTTATCTCGCTTTCCTTGCCAGAAGCTCATGGAGCAGCGAAAGGAGATAAAAAAGCGAATCAGCATTGACCATAGTTCCAATTCTTTCACGACGGTATATCTGGTTGTTTTTTGAATGCGCCGGTTATAACGGTTACCTATTCTAGCCCTAGGTCGCATTGAGCTCCTCCTAGCCGCTGCAATGGGCAAGACTGTTGGCTCTACTAGTTTGATTTCGACTGGGTGAAAGACTCAGATTGCCATGGATTTTCTGCAATTTTCTGCACCTTTCGCGGATTCCACGGGCTGGGCGCATTTTGGTGCCAAGGTCACCCTCGAACGCCTCGAAAGAGAGCCCGTGACCTGGAAGCTTCCACATACTGCAGCTGTCCGCACAGGTCTTGATTTGATGTTGATTTGAATGATATTGAATGTCAATCGATTTAGCTGAGACATTATGAAACAGCACAAATATTTAAGCGCTTACGCGCAACAGCCGGCCAGGGGCCCAACCATGGGGGCCGTGGCGGCGGACGTAGGTGTAGTGGTTCGTGCAGGGAGCAAGACTGGTTGTTGTGGTTGTGGTTGTGGTTGTGGTTAGTGGTTAGTTGTTGGTCGTTGGTTGTTGTTGTTGCTGTTGTTGTTGTTGTTGCTGTTGTTGTTGTTGTTGCTGTTGTTGTTGCTGTTGTTGTTGTTGTTGTTGTTGTTGTTGTTGTTGTTGGTGTTGGTGTTGGTGTTGGTGTTGTTGTTGTTGTTGTTGCTGTTGCTGTTGTTGTTGTTGCGCTGGGGCCATGCCCGGCAGAGCGTCCGAAGGGACGCCGAGAGATACCTGGGCGGGTCCCGGCAGCATCGGCACCGGCGGGCGGGTGTGTCCGGAGTAGCTGGTTTGAAGCCTTGGTCAGCTAGAGCGTGGCTCCGGGGAGAGTCAGAGCGTAGCTCAGATGGACCAGAGAAAGTCAAGTGTCAACCCGGCTTGTTTGGAAGGCATGTTTAGAGACGCAACGGCGGCAATTCGGTCCGGCGCGTGTGCCCAACGGCATGGCAAGTTTCGAGAACGGCACGTTGAAAGGCAGGGGGCGGTAGCTTTGGTCAGCTAGAGCGTGGCTCAAGCGAGTGTCAGAGCGTTGCTCAGACCGACCAAGGTGAACGGTCAACCCGGCTTGGTTGGACGGGCATGTTTCTTTGGCACGTATGGCCTGGCCAGGAAAGGAAAAAGCATGTGTCCGGAGTAGCTGGTTTGAAGCCTGAGTCGATCAGAGGAGGCCAACTGTCAACCCGGCGTGTTGTGAAGGGCATGTTTAGAGAAGCAACGTAGCTGATGCCTTCCTCCAGCGAAGGTTAGACTGTAGGGTCAATCGACTAAAGAAGGGCACCCGTCTGCCCGGCTGGTTGACACATGCCGTCGGCCGGTGTCGAGAAGCACCGTCGAGGATCCGGTGCTGCATGTTATCACAAGGGCAAAGCACGTTCCGAGGCGGGCCTACGCAGACAGGCAGCATCCGAATTGCAAACCATGCCAGCAGTTTACTGCACAGATCCGGCTGCACCTAGGGCGTTACCCAGGCACTCGCCAAAGCGCAACCGTTCCTTCCCAGCAGTGTGTTTTAATCCGAACACGGCAGCCAACGAAAATAGAGGGTCAGTCTGGTCCAGGTGTTCGGTCTGTTGGAGGGTTGGTCTGCCCCAGGCGTTCCGTCGCGATCGCTTTGCCGGCAAGGGAAAAAGCATGTGTACAGTGAACGCAGCCTCTGTGGAACCGGCCGGGAGGGACGAAGTGTCCGGAGTAGCTCGTTTGAAGCCTTGGTCAGCTAGAGCGTTGCTGAAGCGAGCGTCCGAGCGTTGCTCAGCTCGACCAGAGAAGGCCAACTGGCAACCCGGCTTGTTTGGAAGGGCATGTTTAGAGAAGCAACGAAGGTGATCCGGTGTGGCACGTGTTCACAACGGCATGGCAAGTTTCGAGAGCGGCATGTTTAAAGGCAGGGGGCGGTAGCTTTGGTCAGCTAGAGCGTTGCTCAAGCGAGTGTCAGAGCGTTGCTCAGACCGACCAGAGCAGGGCAGCGGTCAACCCGGCTTGTTTTGATGTGAAGAGCAATGCAGGCAATCCCGCGTGGCATGTTGACCGAACGGTAGCACAGGCAGGGTGCAGAGCTTTGGTCAGCTGTTTCGAACGTATGTCTCGTATCCTTGCCGGCTGAACCTGCAAAGGGCATGCCGCCTGTATCCGATGTAGCATGGTGTCACAACGGCATGGCAAGTTTGGAGAACGGCATGTTTAAGGGCAGGGGGCGGTAGCTTTGTTCAGGGAGAGCATTGCGCAAGCGAGTGTCAGAGCGTTGCTCAGATCGACCACCGCCATGCCTCTGCCATGAAGGGAAAACGGCCTGTGCACTGTTAACGCAGTGTCCTGCGTGGCATGTTTGAAGCCGTGGTCCGCCAGAGGGTTGGTTAAGCGAGTGTCAAAGTCCGGGTCGGACGGACGCAAGGAGGTCAGCAGTGAACCCAGCATGTTTCAAGGAGCAGGTCTGTGCAATGAATTATGTAGCTTGGGTCCGCTGCACGAGCCCAGTGTTGGACCAATATTGGTCCCAGCATATTCCCACTATGAGCCCAAGACTATAAGCTTAGTATAATGTCAATCTGAAACCCAAGATTTAGTGCAGTAGAAGCTTCAGCTTTAGTTCAACCTGTACCCCATGATAATGGTACGTGATAGTACCCACTCATATCCCCCCCACCGGCGGGGCGACGTGGACCGAGCCGGTGGCGAGGTGAGCCGGTGATAGTGAAGTATCATCTTAGCACTACCCGACTTTAAACCCAATAGTCGTCCCACATAGTCCCATTATAATCCCCGTAGAATCTCCATAGTAAGCCCAAGGATCTACCCACCTATAGCAATCCCATCGGCAGGCGACGTGGGCCGAGCCGGTGGCCAGGTGATCGCGTGACAGTGAATTTTAATCCCAGCAGGAGCCTACCACTTAATGAAGCCCCATATTTCTCCCAGCATAGTCCCATCATAGTCCCGCGTGATAGTGAATTAGAATCTCAGCACTAGCCGCCTACTTAAGCCCAATGTTTGTCCCAGCATAGTCCCACCATAGTCCCGCGTGATACTGAATTATAATCTCAGCACAAGCCGCCTACTTAAGCCCAGTCTTTGTCCCAGCATAGTCCCATCATAAGCCTAGTAGAGTCTCCATAGTAAGCCGACGATTTGGTCCATTTGAATGCCAAGACTTACGTCTATACGTCGCCGATGTGAAGAGCTCATGATGGCAGCTACCAAAAGAAAAAGCATGCGTACAGCGAACGTAGCCTCGGTGGAACCCGCCGGTAGGGAAGAAATGTCCTGAGTGGCACGTTCGAAGCCTTCGTCAGCTAGAGCGTTGCTGAAGCGAGAGTCAGAGCGTTGCTCAGATCGACCAGAGAAGGCAAGCGGTCAACCCGGCTTGTTTTGCAGGACATGTTGAAAAGCGCACCGCAGGCAACGGCATGTCTACCGGCACGGTGCAGGAGCTTTGGTCAGCTAGAGCGTTGCTCAAGCGCGTGTCAGAGGGGTGCTCAGAGCGACCAGAGAAGCCTAGCGGTCAACCCGGCATGTTTTGAAGGGCATGTTTAGAAAAGCGCCGCCGGCAACGGCATGTCTACAGGCAGGGTGCAGGACCTTAGGTTAGCTAGAGCGTTGCTCAAGCGCGTATCAGAGCGTTGCCTAGATCAATCAGCGCGTAGCCGACGACTTGGTCCAGTTGAATGTCAAGACTTCTGTCTATGCGTCGCCCATGTGAAGAGCTCATTATATATGGTACCTACCAAAAGAAAAAGCATGGGTACAGCGACCGCAGCCTCGGTGGAACCAGCCGGTAGGGAAGAAATGTCCCGAGTAGAACGTTCGAAGCCTTCGTCAGCTAGAGCGTTGCTTAAGCGAGAGTCAGAGCGTTGCTCGGATCGAACAGAGAAGGTAAGCGGTCAACCCGGCTTGTTTTGCAGGACATGTTTAAAAGCGCACCGCAGGCAACGGCATGTCTACCGGCACGGTGCAGGAGCTTTGGTCAGCTAGAGCGTTGCTCAAGCGCGTGTCAGAGGGGTGCTCAGATCGACCAGAGAAGCCTAGCGGTCAACCCGGCATGTTTTGAAGGGCATGTTTGGAGTCAGCTAGAGCGTTGCTCAAGCGAGTGTCAACGCTTTGCTCAGACCGGAGAAGGCGAACGGTCAGCCCGGCTTGTCTTGCACGACACGTTTGGCAGCCAGAGCGTTGCTCAGACCGACCGGAGAAGGCTAGCGGTCAACCTGGCTGGTTTTGAAGGGCATGCTTAGAAGAGAACCGCTGGCAGCGGCATGTGCACGGGCAGGGTGCAGAGCTTTGGGCAGCAGTTTCGAACGTATTTCTTGTAGCCTTGCCGACTGAACGTTCAAAGGGCATGGTGCCCGTAGGCACCAGGGTTGTTTTTCCGTCACAACGAGGGAAGCGATGTGTACCCTGCCTGCCTTGCCGGCAGATTACCCAGCGAACATGCCGCCTGAGAGCCGATCTGACCGCATACGCAGACAGGCAGTCTCCGAATTGCAAACCGTAATTAAGTTCCACATTTGTCCCAGCATAGTCCCACCATAATCCCGCGTGATAGTGAATTCTAATCTCAGCACTAGCCGCCTACTTAAGCCCAATATTTGTCCCAGAATAGTCCCATCATAATCCTAGTCGAGTCGCCATAGTCAGCCGAAGATTTGGTCCAGTAGAATGCCAAGACGTATGTCTATACGTGGCCCATGTGACGAGCTCATGACGGTACCTCCCAAACGCAGCCTCTGCGGAACCGGCCGGGAGGGAAGAAGTGTCCGGAGTAGCTCGTTTGAAGCCTTGGTCAGCTAGAGCGTTGCTCAAGCGAGAGTTGGAGCGTTGCTCAGCTCGACCAGAGACGGCCAACTGTCAACCCGGCTTGTTTGGAAGGGCATGTTTAGAGAAGCAACGTAGGCGATCCGAAGTGGCATGGTTTCACAACGGCATGGCTAGTTTCGAGAACGGCATGTTTAAAGGCAGGGGGCGGTAGCTTTGGTCAGCTAGAGCGTTGCTCAAGCGAGTGTCAGAGCGTTGCTCAGAGCGACCACGGCGATGCGTCTGCCACGGCCTGTGTCCAGTGAACGCAGTGTCCTGCGTGGCATGTTTGAAGCCGTGGTCCGCCAGAGGGTTGGTTCAGCGAGTGTCAAAGCCTGGGTCGGACCAACGCAAGGAGGTCAGCAGTGAACCCAGCATGTTTCAAGGAGCAGGTCCGTGCAATAAAATTCGGTAGCATGGGTCCGCTGCACGAGCCCAGTGTTAGACCAATATTGGCCCCAGCATATTCCCACTATAAGCCCAAGACTATAAGCTTAGTATAATGTCAATCGGAAATCCGAGAGTTAGTGCAGTAGAAGCTTCAGCTTTAGTTCAACCTGTACCCCATGATAATAGTACATGATAGTACCCACCCATACCCCCCACCGGCGGGGCGACGTGGGCCGAGCCGGTGGCTAGGTGAGCCGGTGATAGTAAATTATAATCCCAGCACTACCCGACTTTAAACCCAATATTTGTCCCATAGTCCCATTATAATCCCCGTAACATCTCCATAGTCAGCCTAAGGATCTACCCACCTATAGCAATCCCATCGGCGGGCGACGTGGTCGAGCCGGTGGCCAGGTTATCGCGTGACAGTGAATTGTAATCCCAGCACGAGCCTACCCCGTAATTAAGGTCCATATTTGTCCCAGCATAGTCCCACCATAATCCCGCCTGATAGCGAAGTATAATCTCAGCACTAGTCGCCTACTTAAGCCCAATATTTGTCCCAGAATAGTCCCGTCATAATCCTAGTCGAGTCGCCATAGTCAGCCGAAGAGTTGGTCCATTAGAATGCCAAGACGTATGTCTATACGTGGCCCATGTGACGAGCTCATGACGGTACCTCCCAAAGGAAAAGGCATGCGTACAGCGACCGCAGCCTCTGTGGAACCAGCCAGTAGGGAAGAAATGTCCTGAGTAGCACGTTTGAAGCCTTGGTCAGCTAGAGCGTTGCTTAAGCGAGAGTCAGAGCGTTGCGACCAGAGAAGGCAAGCGGTCAACCCGGCATGTTTTGAAAGGCAACGGCATGTCTACAAGCAGGGTCCAGGAGGTTTAGTCAGCGAGAGCGTTGCCCAAGCGCGTGTCCGAGCGGTGCGCCGATCGAACAGAGAAGGCCAGCGGTCAACCCGGCATGTTTTGAAGCCAGAGCGTGGCTCAGGCGAGAGTTAGGGTGTTGCTCCGATTTACCAGAGGAGGTCAACTGTCAACCCGGCTTGTTTGGAAGGGGCATGCATCGAGAAGCAACGTAGACGATCCGGTGTGGTAGGGTTTCACAACGGCATGGCAAGTTCCGAGAACGGCATGTTGAAAGGCAGGGGGTGGGAGCTTTGGTCAGCTGGAGCGTTGCTCAAGCGAGTGTCAGAGCGTTGCTCAGACCGACCAAGGTGAACGGGCAACCCGGCTTGGTTGGATCGGCATGTTTCGTTGATATGTATTGCCTAGCCAGCACGGGAAGAAGCCTGTGTCCGGAGTAGCTAGTTTGAAGCCTTGATCAGCTAGAGCGTGGCTCAGGCGAGAGTCAAAGTTGCTCGAGCGCGCGTCCGAGCGTTGCTCAGACCGACCAAGGCAAGAGCAGTACGACGGCAAATGGACAACAGGGCTACAGCAGTGCAAAGCAGCGTGGCCGGCCGAAAGCGCGGCAACGGCCAGCCGTCAACCCGGCCTGTTTTGTGGGGCAGGTTCGGGGGGCTCGAGTGCGCGAGCTGGCTTGGTTTACGTCGCACATCGATCGTGAACCACCGTTTAGCAACAAAACCTCAGTGAAACAAAGCCAACAAATGTCACTGACGTAGCTGGACAGATGGTCTGTGACCTAGATGGACAGTAAGTTGACACCGTGAACCTTGCCAGAATCTAGCCTGTAGCAAATGGAGCCGGGTCACGACCAGGGGGACAACCACGCAACATGACGACCCGCCTGCAGGTCAGCCCAGTGTGCAAAGCAAAGTAGTTGACGCATGACAAGGTAGCCGACAACGCAAGAGCAAAAAAACGCGCAGCGACAAGAACCGTCAGTAGGTACATGTACAGCATCGAGTAGACGAAAGTCGCAAGCAACCCGAAACGCGTAGATAGAGTTGACTAGCACATAGAACCTCTCGTATGTAATCAAAACCACCTTTGGTATCAGAGGCTGCAAGCAACACTGCACCGTAGAAACATTAGAAGCAACATATTAGATAAGGGCGCACCCCCAGCCGGACGCGGCGTCGGTTGCCCGTGCCTGCCATGTCGTGCCGATGGCTTTTTGTCAGGACTCTCTGCCATGTACTGCTCTGGCTAGGATTGTGCCACTGCATGCACGATGGCATGCTGCCGTTCTGTGAGACACTACTGTATGCAATTCTTAGTCACATGCTGTGCACCGTGTGGCCGACGGTGGTGGACGCTGCAGCCACACGAATTGCCAGGGTGCTTACCAAGAGGGCAGGCGGTACCAACCATGCCGTGGCAGACGGCGGCAACGTCGCAGGAAGAAGGCATGGACTCGGTTGTGGCATTGGAACCGGAAGCTCCGCAATCGACTCGCCCATGCGCTGCATGGTAACGGACCTGGGCCAACCGATGCAAGTAGCAACAGTGTAGCTGCATCCGGCAGCAACAATGCAACGGAACAGCCTGAAGCAAGCTATACTGTAGAAGCACGTGCCCAAAGGTTGCGAAGAGTGCCGGTGGACATCCCCGGCGATGGGTGGTGTCTCCTTCATGCCGTGAGCTGGTACTTGGAACGGCACAAAAGCCACGAGCCAGAGTGGAGCGTGCGGAAAGCGGCGGACACATACGTGCAGGCATTGGAATTTCTAGTCCAGCAATTCGACGGCCCCAGTGCCGCGGACATTAACATTGCTTGCATGCCCGACCAGCCCGCCGAGCTGGAACTGCATCGCCGATTCTTGGAACGCCGGGGCATCCTCTTGCCGGATGAGCTTCCGCAAGGGTTGCTCGTGCTTTGGAGCAAGCTGACGGCAGTGTTGGAAATGCCGAACATGCTGGATAGCATCCATCATGGCACCAGCGTGGAGGTGTGGGCACTGACAAAGGCATTTGGCTTTGAAGTGCTTGTCTGGAGTACAGACGTGGATGCCAACTACTGGATTGCAACGATGGAGCGAGTCACTGACGCGGAAGCGCTGCGGCTGGCTGAGCTGCACCCGCATGCCTTGCACCTGGTGCACCAACCCATGGGCCACACCGGACACTATAGCTTGCTGTGGGAAGATAGGCCACTCGCTTCGGTGTGGCAACCAACACCATGGTTGCAGATATGGCACAGGGAGGGGGCACGAGCCTTGCAACAGCATTTGGGTATGATCCGCGTGCAACCTTCGCGGATCGAGCCGGCAGAGCAACCCAACCAGCCGAATGCGTCGCCTGCCCCCGCAGAAGCGGCGGCCGAGCCGAGCAATCCGACGGCATCCGACCATTTGCAAGACCCGTGGCCCGCACCGGCCACGCCACCTTGCAGCAGCGGGTCCGACGTGGGCTTTTCTGACACGGAAAGTGTCGTGTCGTGGAATTCACACCAATCAAGTGAAGGCTCTAGTGCCGCACCCAGCCTTGCGCTGGAACCAGAGCGTGCATGGTGCACGCTGGAAGATCAACACTTGGAACAAATTCAGACCATCAGCCGACAGTTTCGTACCAAACCGTTGCTGCCACCATCCGTGCCACACGTTCCGGAAGAGTTAGCCGACAGCATGTCCGGCGTCCCGTATCCAGCCTGCCACTGTGCCTTTGAAGGTTGTACGTGGTGCAGCGACGCACAGCCGTGCGTGGACGCATTGCTCTTGAAAGATCGATGGATTGTGCAGGGGGTCACTTGGCACTGCAGCAGCGGCGCCTGCTGCAACAACACCGCTGCCTGTCTGTGGGCACACTTGCACAGCCAGCATGCACTCGCCTTTCAGCACTGCCCCGGAGATCTTGTGAGTTCTTACATCGCAGCCTTGAAAGGTGTCGAAGAGCAATCGGTCCCGGCCGTTGGTTGGAGTGTGGATCGTCGCACTTTGCGACGCTTGCATGCTGAAAGACAAGAAGAGCAAGCCGTTGCCCTCATCTGTGCTTGCTGTGCTGCCGTCCTGCCCAGCGGACCTCGAAGCGAGATTGGATACTTGAGTGTGCAAGACATCTTCGAGGCCTTGACGCCGGAAAGCTTCCAACAGAATTGGGATTTGATGCAATATCGCACTTCCTATGGCTCCCATGCAGCCGTCCGAAGGCAACTCCACGGAGCTGAATGGCAGCGGACCTTGCCGCAGACATTGTTTCAAGGGCAGTCCATCCTGTGCTGCCCGGAAGATCTCCGGTGCAGCGCATGCCCTGCCGCTGGCATGCAGCTGTGCCGCCAGTGCGAGCTGCCATTGTGCCGATCATGTTGGAGCCGAATGCGGCAAGGCGCATTTAGTGGCATTCCTTCGGCCCTCAGCAACGACAACTTCTATGGCTATCCGGCCGAGCTCCTCTACCAACATCGGGTGCGATGGATAGAGACAGCGGCTGCTTCGCCACTGCGGACTTCCATGGTGAGCTTTTACCTCGAAGCAGACCGCGGGCACGTCTTAGAGGAGCCTGTGCATCGAGCCGAGCACCGCCTAGCCATCCGCGGCAACATCAGTGCCGTGAGCCTGCCATGGGAAGAGATCTACGGCCACTTTGCACAGATGACACCCCACGATCGCATTGCAACCTTGCCGCATGCGCTCCCTGCCTTGCGCGCAATGGTGAAAGTCACGGTGAAAGGCATGCGGCATGCTGAGCTCGTGGAGTGGGTGGCCGGTGCCCATCTTAGGCCTCATGTGGTTGTTGCCCTCTTAGATCACTTAGTAGACATACACCATCCCATGTTCGCAGCCTATGACGGCACGCCAGCCGAACTAAAGCAGCTGTTCCGATCCAAAGTGCAGCGGGAGTACGGCACAGAAGAAATTTGTCCAGTGACCGTCGAAGAGCAAGCCGACCTAGCTGGTGCAGCACCCACTCCACCTCAGACAAAGAATGCAACCCCAGAACCCGCAAACCTCCCACAGTTTGGCGGGGAAGCCTTCTTGGGCAGCAGCCGACCACAAGTTCTCAGCCCGGATTATACCAGCAGCCAGGCAGGTGACACGACAACCCAAGAAGTGACGCGCCTCGCTCAAGTCACCCCGAAGGTCACCATCCAGACGGGCACAGAATTCTGGGACCAATGGCAAACCGAATACCTTGCCTGGGCTTTCCCCTTCAGTGTCCCATCCC
Organism: Cladocopium goreaui; assembly: GCA_947184155.2. Lineage (NCBI taxonomy): Eukaryota > Dinophyceae > Suessiales > Symbiodiniaceae > Cladocopium > Cladocopium goreaui. The sequence goes on along the minus strand of CAMXCT020001681.1, from coordinate 25,895 downwards.
CCGTCGGTGGGCCGGACTTTCCGAATAAGGATCGTCCGCGACGCAAGGCCGACGCAGCGGTGCTAGGGCCAGTCCCACACCTGCGCTCCTTAGCCCGGCGCGTCGAGTCTTCGCTGCGAAACTCTTGGGATTTAATTTCAGGCCTACGTCGGCTGACGTTCAAATGGCATTCGGTCTGCCAAACGCCGCTGTACCGGGCCTGGGCATCCAAAACCAACGCCCTCCAAGCTACACCGGCACACGAATGGGTTGAGGCGGCCAAAGCCTTGTATCACAAACTGCAAAAAGGCAAGTATTTGACAGCCGGCAAGACGTTGAAGCCAATCAACTACGATGCCCGCAAGCTGTGGTTTGCCGAAGGCCTCACCGCGCCCGAAGCCCAGCTGCTGCGCGACATCCGGCACACGCAAATGACCTTGCCTGGGACAGTGGAAGTTCGGCGACGGATTGGCCGTTTTCTCTTTGGAGCACGGGTCGAACTCGGTGAACCCATCTTCATGACCCTATCTCCCACGACGCGGCACAATGCCTTGTGCTTGCGACTCTCGCGGTACCGACAGCACGACCCGGGTGCGGGACCGCTTTCTGGCAAGCAGGTGCCACGCGTCTGGGAAGAAGCCGAGGTGATTGTGCCAGTCCCTGAGTACGAGACGCGCCGGCAAACGTCCGTTCGAGATCCCTGGGCCGTCGACATAGCCTTCCAGTGCATGGTTCGTTTTGTGTTTGCGGAGCTTCTCGGTATCCGCATGTGCTTCCGCTGCCCCAATTGCAGCTGTCGCGATGCCCTCGGACAGTCGACACATCCCATGGGAGGCATTCTTGGCCTGGTGCTTGGATTCTGCGGAGCCATAGAGTATCAAAAAAACAGCAACCCCCATTTTCATGCTAATGTGTACGTCGCCACGGTGTGGCAACAGCCCCTGAAAAAAGTAGCCCAAAAAATACAAGCTAAGGCCATTACCCTGGAGGAACTGTTTCGGTACCAAGCCTGGCTGCACAATGAAAGCCACTTCAACCTCGAACAGCATGAAGCCCTCTTTCCAGCGTTGGAAAAAAAGTGGATGCAAAACTTCCCTGGGACGGAGCATGACAGGTTATGCCTTTGGCCAGCTTTTGTTGCCGCAGACACCACGCCTTCGCCGTGGCTGCCACGGGTTGCCGACGGCGGGCCACTCCGCGTAGAGCGTTGCTCATCGCCGGCCCATGCTGCCGAATCGCAGAACGCAGCTGCCCCGACTGCCGCAGCGAACCCACAGGCCTTGCAGACGGACGCCATTCGATACCGGCAACTCTACCAGACAGCAGTGCAAGTGAAGCTCTCACACCAGCAACACCATATGCACACGTGGGATGCCAAGCACAAGTGCCACGTGCCGCTGCCTGCTTGCCAAAAGAAGGACGCGCCGAACAAATGCAAGCATGGCTTTCCAAAAACCATCTGCGACGTGGCGCGCGTCGTGTGCCGGGGGAATGCTCGCAAATTTCGTCAGAGTACGGCTGGAAGACGAAATGCACTTGGCTGCGTCCTCAATCCACGTGACAACCAATGGCTGTCAGGCACTATGCATGCATTTACCCTGATGTTCATGGGCAACAGCCATACCGGCATCAAATTCCGCATCCCGCTATTGCCGGAAACGCATGACCCGGCATGCGAGCGCAACTGCTTGGAAACTACCACCTTGCAGCGCCTCCAACGGCTGATGCAGCATGCCGCGAAAAAAGCGACGCAATACTTCACAGGATATTTGCAAAAACCCCAGCCATTGGGTCGGAAAGAGCTACAACAAGCCGCCAAGCACCTGTCATATCTCGACATTACCCCCGCGAAGGGCGTGGAAGCCCAGCACTACCGGAAAGTGTTGCATCGAGTCTGCGGTGACTTGGAATTTTGCTGTTCCGTCCGCCCCCTGACGGAAGAAGTCATGTTGGCCAGTTTCTGGGACGGCGACGAACCCACGTCTGCCAAGTGCATTCGCTCCTTTGCCGTCGTTCCCTTTGTCGGCAGTGACTGGTTAGCTCAGTACGATAAGGCAACCGAAGTGCGGCATCGCGTCAAGCCGACCCATCACCGACAGGCCCACTTCAAAAGCAGCGATCTCTATGGCTGGCGGGGTCAAGATCCGCGGGTGCGATATTTGAGCCCTTGGGAATTCACCGCCCTGTGGGAAGTGAAACGGCTGCAGCCACCCTTGCAACACGAAACTGACTTAAGTGAATGGTGCCCTGGATGCGGCGCAGGTCCGGAACCGGCAGACGGATGGCAATTTGGGCGCGATTACAGGTGGAAGCAACACATCCTTGCCGATAACTCCAAACACATCGTCCCCTTGCCGAGCCGTGCCAGCACCGCCGCAGGAGCGGACCACTACTTTGTCCGCCGGGCCGCGCCCTTAGTGCCGTACCCAACAGCGTGCCCACTGCCCAAAGCCGACATGAGCAAAGACCAGCAAGCCCGCCTGCTGAACATCTATCTCCGCCCCTGGACACTGGCCGGTGACGACGCCACGTTGCATGTGCCACATATTCAGGCCTTGGACATGCCCATCACTGATCGCCGAAAGAAACCATCCCATCGCTGCTTCGGAAAAACTTCAGTGGGGTGTCGCAGTCACCACAGTGCATGGAAAGATTACATTCGTCACCACATCGTGTCGGCCAATGCCGCCCGCACCATTTCCAATTTCTTGGCGGCCGCAGAGTGTTCGCCGGACGACGTCGAGGAAGCACACGTCGAGGCAGGCACAAAGCCGGACAGGGAAGTCGACACAAGCTGGGTTGACATGACGACCGTTTGCAACGCCTGACTGCCGGAGAAGGGTTCCAATACTCCAAACGGTCGGCCCAGACCGTCCAGAGTCTTGTGCACGACTGGACAACACCGCAGACAAGCACGAGCAACCAAGGGCCGCGGCAGTTCTCGACCGGCCTGCCAGACCCCGGCCCAGCACCAGCAACCGGGGCAGCTGGCGCAGATCCCTTCGCCCAACAAGCGCAACCGCCACGCCCGGTGGCCACGAACTACGGAACCTTCAGGTTGGACGCGGCCCGGACGTGGTTGCAAGCTTTGAACCCGCCCGGGATGACGCCAGCCCCCAACCCACAACAAAAGCAAGTTCTGACAGCCGTTGTGGAAAGGTGCCACGCCGAAGCTGTCGAGGAAAGGGCTGACAAGCAGAATCGATCAGAACCATTTCGAGCAATCTTGCATGGGGTGCCGGGCGCAGGGAAATCCCAAACCTTGCACTGGCTTCGCACGTTTTTCGAAACGGTGTGTGATTGGCAGCACTTGCACGAGTTTGCCTTCGTAGCCCCGCAGAACACGCAAGCGGCCCTGATAGATGGAATCACCATTCACTCCTTCGCGGATATCAGAGTGCAAGGCCAGAAGCAGAAAAAGGAGACGGCTTTTGGACCAGATCACTTCGTCAAGTACCAACATCTACGCTGGCTTATCATCGACGAATGCAGCACCTCAGCCTTGGAAGTACTGGCCGTGCTAGAAAAACGCTTGCAAGAAGCGGTCCGTGCCAGGCATTCGTGGAAATGCCGCACCACCGGCACGCCCCGGCCCTTTGCCGGCATCAACATTCTGCTGGCCGGCGACTGCTGGCAATTCCCTGCCGTGAAAGCCACGTCCATCTTCCATAACCCCTTCAAGCACGGACAAAGTGTTCAAGTAGTGAACCTGCAGAAAGTCCTCTGGACGCATGACAGAGCAAATATTCAACACCTGTTCGAACTCACCCAAGAGCATCGTTGTGTCGATCCGTGGTTAAGTGCAATTCTCCATGCCGCCCGACATGGAGCTGTAACTCAAGAACACTGGGCGTTTCTGCACGGCTTCCCGACCTTGCATGCCGGCTCGTGGAACCCCCACACAAACAAGTGCTCTTGCAAAAAGCCGGCCTGCGATGCCTTGGCCAAGCAGTGGACCAAGGAAGTGTTGGATCCGAAAAATACACGAACCTGGCAGGATCGGCGCCAAGCAGAATGCGACGTCTGCGCGGCCGAACGCCGGCGGCGCTGCATCGTTGCCGGAGCATCCGACTTTGGGCCCAATCCAAAAGACAGGAAATTTTTGCAGGCACCGTTTGTGCATGGACTGAATGCTGCCAAGTACGTCGCCGCACTGCTGCGGGCCCGGTGGGTGGCGGCCGAGCAACAGCATCTCTTGCTCTGGGTCGTGGCGCAGGACACGCCGCTCTTCCACACAGACCCTGACACGGAGGCCCAAGAGCTGCAGCACCGAAAAGAACAATGGCTTCAGCGACATGACCAGGCGACAGCAGGGATAATGGGCCTCTTGCCACTCTTGCCAGGCATGCCCGTGCGCATCACCCAGACCTTGCCCGAACTGAAGCCCTGGGGCTTGTTCAAGAACACCCGCGGATCCCTGCACGGGTGGAGCCTCGCCGAGGAAGACATTGCGGCAATCCCGGCCTGCCAGCAGCCGGAGCTGGTGCTCCAAAAAATGCCGGCATGCCTCTTTGTCGCCATCCCCGGTGCCACCTGGCAGCACCGCCCAGGTCTCCCACCGGGGGTCGCTTGCATTCGCCCGGTCGTGCAACATTGGAAACTCGAAGCCCACGGCACCGCCACGGTCGCCAGACGAGGTTTTCCGCTGGCCTGCATAACACGGCGCATTCGTTTATGGGGGCCACATTAGCTGCCTGCAGTTTGGACTTAGGATTTTGGGACACGGCGGCGAACCGGGACTCCCAGCTCAGTGCCTACATGTGCCTGTCCCGAGTTAAAAAAGCAGAAGACCTCTGCATAGCCCGTCCCTTTTCCCCTAATCTTCTAAGCCAAGGTGAACTAATAGGCCCCGATACGTTCCTCGCAGTGCATCGGCAAGCCCTGACCCTGGCGGATGCCAAAAGCAAGTTTGAGCAGGAGCAGGTGCAACGGAAGCGCAATCCGGAGACCCTTTTCTTTTGTCGCGGATGCACCCCGAAAGCCAAAGGCGAGCACGGCCTCCTGCCGTTGCGTGACTTCACCAGTAACAATTTGTGGCAGCCGGATGCTTGGTTGGAGATCGTGTGTCTTGGCATGGAACGCTTGTGCAGTCAGTGTCGCCACCCACAGGTGTCCGGGAACCCCACCGGCGCCGAAGCCGACGCCCCCAGCAAGTGCGCGTTCTGCAACAAAACCCAACTGCCGAAACTCGGCTTTTGCAAGCAATGCCTGTCCGAAGCAAGATTGGCTTGCGCCCACTGTGATGTAGGTCGAAAACTCAAACCCAAGACCTTGGCGGACTTCAGCCCCGCGGAAATTCAACGCCGCAGAGCCACGAAGGAGTTACGAAAAGCCCGCTGCAAAAAGTGTGAACTGCACCAACCCAACAAAGGCAAAGCGAAGGCCGGGCAGTGCCGCACGTGTCGGAACGTTGTCAGCGTGTCCCACTTGCACCAGTATGACTCCAAGGCCAACGACGGCATTTGTCGCAAGTGTTGGCGGAAAGCCACCAACTTGGAGGCAGCGACCGCCAAGGTCTGCCCACAGTGCAGCACACCTTTGAAACCAGCGGCGACACCAGGCTCGTGGTGCCAGAGCTGCGCCTATCCACCGTGTGCAGTTTGCCAAAAAGTAGATCGGCCACACAAAGGCCCGTACCACGCCAAGCACAAACCAATTTGGGTGTGCCCAGCACAGTGCCACAAACGCTTGAAAGCAGGTTCGCAGCCAGGCACGTGGTGTCAAAGCTGTGCCTATCCACCGTGTGCAGGTTGCCAACAAGTAGCTAGGCCCGGCGGAAACCACGCGTACCATGCCAAGCATCGCCCCTTTTGGCGATGCGACAAGTGCGCCCAAGCAAGCTGTCCGATGTGCCAAGCCAATCCCTTGGGTCAAGACGCTGGCGGCGGACCAGACGCCGCGTGTCCTCAGTGTGCAGAACATGGTCCCAAGTGCGCAGTATGCAAACAGCCAATGGTCGGCCGCCCGCATTCACACGGCTGGTGCCACGGGTGTGCCTTTCCGCCATGTGCAGCCGGCTGTGGTCGACCGCGCCCGCGCCCAAGCGGGATCGGTGCGCAGTATGCCGAATACCATGCCAAACACATGCCGCAGTGGACCTGCCAGCCGTGCCAGCTATCACAGAACGAACCGGCCAAACGCCGTAGGCTCCAACCAGCTCAGCCAGCAGACGCCTTGCCACCGCTGCCGCCACCGGCGGAACCGCCTGATGACAGTGCCAGTCCGGCGGCTCCCTTTGGCCAACCCAAGCGAAGAAAAGCGGAAAGCAAGGCCACCAGCACGGCGCCGTGTGCCACGCCAGCGCAGACCACACCCGCGCTTCGGCCAGCTGACGCGGGCGCCGTGCCGCAGCCACCCGATGACAGCTCAGTTTCCCGGCCTGCAGTTTTGTTGTGTCAACCACGGAAAAGGAAACGAGGCGTCGCCAGCGCCAACCTGGAGAGCTCCTTGCCGGCACCTGTCCCAGAGACCGTGCTGCCCGACACCTAATCCGAAAGCATTCGCATACCGGTCATATCCCAAATAGCCATGCGTTTTGTTGGGTGCTTCCAAGATAGTTCAGACAACCGGCTGCAACCAGGGCGTTGCCCAGGGGGTGCTCGAGCGTTGCTCACGCCGCGGCCTTGCGACCATTTTTTCAGCCACTTGTTGCGGAATGCTTGGCTTTAGGACGCCACTGTGTTGCATTCTCAACTTGCAATATATTTGGGCCAACATTTCCTGGCCATGTGCAGAATCCACTACCACCCCCAGCCAGTTAATAATCTTCCCCGACATAGTCCCACGAAGAACTGGCAAAGAGGAACCATTTTTGCTGCCACCTTTTACAGAATCCACGACAATCCCAAGCCAGTTCAGAACATTCCCTTGCATAGTCCCGCAAAACCCCAAGGCAGCGATGAACCATTGGTTCACCCACCGGTTGCTGCCTCCACTACCATCCTAGAAGCTAGTACTGCCCACAACAGGCAATCCTAATAATCTTCCGTCCCATAGTTCCATTCAACCACAAGGCAGACAGGGCCAAGAGCAACCATGTTTTCAGCCACACGTTGCAGAATCAACTACCAAGGACACGCCACGAAGTTACGCACAACACACATAAGGAACCACTGTACCCAGAGCATGCCCGTAGCTATTAAACCACTACATAAGCTTCCGTCCCATAGTTCCAGTCAACCACAAGGCACACACCACCGAGAGGAACCATGTTTGCAGCCACACGTTGCAGAATCAACTACCAAGAACACGCCACGAAGCCCGTGCTGCCAACACCATGCATTTGGACCGCCGCGGATGAGTCAAGTTACGCACAACACACATAAGGAACCACTGTACCCAGAGCATGCCCTTAGCTATTAAACCACGACATAATCTTCCCTCCCATAGTTCCATTCAACCATAAGGCAGAAAGGACCGAGAGGAACCATGTTTGCAGCCACACGTTGCAGAATCAACTACCAAGAACACGCCACGAAGCTAGTGCTGCCAACACCATGCATTTGGACCACCGCGGATGAGTCAAGTTACGCACAACACACATAAGGAACCACTGTACCCAGAGCATGCCCTTAGCTATTAAACCACGACATAATCTTCCGTCCCATAGTTCCATTCAACCACAAGGCAGAAAGGACCGAGAGGAACCATGTTTGCAGCCACACGTTGCAGAATCAACTACCAAGAACACGCCACGAAGCCAGTGCTGCCAACACCATGCATTTGGACCGCCGCGGATGAGTCAAGTTCCGCACAACACACATAAGGAACCACTGTACCCAGAGCATGCCCTTAGCTATTAAACCACGACATAAGCTTCCGTCCCATAGTTCCATTCAACTACAAGGCAGAAAGGGCCAAAAGCAACCATGTTTTCAGCCACACGTTGCAGAAGCAACTACCAAGGACACGCCACGAAGCCAGTGCTGCCGATACCATGCATTTGGACCGCCACGGAGGAGTCAAGCCCCGCACGACCCACCGCACGTACCAGTAACGAAGCTTCCCTCCCATAGTCCAATTCATCCACGAACCGAACCATTTTTTCAGGGCAAACAGGACCGTATCATATCGTAAGACATGCCCTTTTGCCAGTGTTTGATCTTCATTTGAACCAACCGAGCTAAACGCAATGCGACGAGCTGCAACCAGGGCGTAGCCCAGGAACACGACATTGCCGGCAGACGTCCTAGAGACCATGACCCGACACCTATAATCTCTGCAGCATTCGCACACCGGTCATTTCCCAAATAGCCATGCGTTTTGTTGGGTGCCTCAACGAGAATTCAGACAACCGGCTGCAACCAGGGCGTTGCCCAGGGCAGTGCTAGAGCGTTGCTCACGCCGCGGTTTGGTTGTGTCGCACGTTCAGATCTCGAACAGTGCGCCTGGCCTGTGTAAACTGCATTGAAAGCAAGTAAAGGTCTTGACCCATCAGCATATCAACCTACCTAGCTAAGAACAAGGACTCGGCTGTCCCGTCCTGCAGTGGGGTTTCGACACCCAGACTCCAAGCGTCAAAGACACGCGATTCAGGAAAAAAAAGGGCAGGCATGTCGGTAGCGAGGGGGTGGTTTTCACAGCCGTCACGGTAGGGCAAAATCACTTGAAGTTCCGCAGTCTGTTAAGCAGGACCGGGAAAGTAATTTACTCTCATTTGCTGCATTTTACTCTCATGGACGTAACTCAACTATGAAATGACAATTGTTAGTGAGGCATGCAAGGTTAGCCAGAATTAGTAGTTGGATACGGCGCTCCCGCCAGGTCACGCCACAGCCGGTGGAGGACAACGTGTTCGGACCCAACCTCAACCAGGTGAAGCGGCAGCCGGTTCCGTCGCCTGTCGCCAGTCCCTGCCGCCGCCGCTTTGACGCCAGGCGCTGGCGCAAGACGACCTCGTGGGACGCTGGATGCAGGCCACGGGTCCGGCTGGGGCATAACCACTTTCAGGGTCAGCGAAACAACAACCCGAAGAAAGAGCGTCTGGACAAGGTCACCTTTGATTTCGTCGTTGGTTGATTTTTTTTTTCGCAGGGAGCCCCACGGCTAGGACCGTCAATGTTTCCTGGCACCGCACCGGACACCCGCCTGCAGGATTTCCTGGCGTGCAAACCCTGCAGAGGCCGAGGCCAACGGCTGGGTAGAAACAGTCGGGGGGCAATACCGGACAGAATAGGCACCAAGACAAATATGTCTTGTCTGCATCGGCTCAGGCGACCAAAAGGCTGGGCAGGTGGATAGCAGGTGCACATTGGACATATGTAGAACCCCAGACCGCGGCGTGGGCTGCCAAGGCGCCGAAGACGGCCGATGCCAGACGCAAGTGCAACCAACTATTTTCGTTGGACGGCGAGAAAGGCGACAGGCCAGGCAAGGAATAGCTAGGAGCAAGCGCCCGGAGCCTGCAACCAATGGTTGCAGCGACACAGAAGTTGTCGTTCTTGTTGATGTGGTTGTTGCTGTTGTTGTTGTTGTTGTTGTCGTTGTTGTTGTTGTTGTTGTTGTCGTCGTTGGTTGTTGAGATTGCTGGGGCGCGGGTGTGTGGTGTGACGGTTGGGGTTGGTCGGACGGGGTTTGTGCGTGAAGGTTTGGGGTTAGTGGGTTGGAGTTGGTCAATGATGCTTTGCGCGTTTGGGTTTGGGGTTGGTGGGTTGGAGTTGGTCGGTCGTGGTTTGTGCTTCAGGGTTTGGGGTTGGTGGGTTGGCGTTGGTCAGTGGTGGTTTGTGCGTCAGGGTTTGGGGTTCGTGGGTTGGAGTGGGTCGGTCGTGGTTTGTGCTTCAGGGTTTGGGGTTGGTGGGTTGGCGTTGGTCGGTCGTGGTTTGTGTATGAGAGTTTGGGGTTGGTGGGTTGGGGTTGGTCAGTGGTGGTTTGTGCTCTTGGGTTTGGGGTTGGTGGGTTGAGGTTGGTCGGTCGGAGTTTGTGCTTGCAGGTATGGAATGGGTGGGTTGGGGTAGGACAGTGGTGGTTTGTGCGTTGAGGTTGGTGGGTTGGGGTTGGTCGGGTTGGAGTTGGTCGGTCGTCGTTTGTGCAGTCAGGTTTGGCGCTAACGTAGCCGCTCTTCGGTTTGGCGCTAACGTAGCGCGCTTCGGTTTGGCGCTAACGTAGCCGCTCTTCGGGGCCATATGACCCGATCCGAAGGCTATGTTGGCCCGGCTTTGCGGTGAGGGGTCGGCGGGTCGGCGTTCGCGATTGGTGGGTCGGTAGCTCAGGTGGCGAGTTTGGGGTGTGGGGTTTGGGTCATCGGATGGTGCGTGTGGGTTTGGGGTTGGTGAGTTGGGGTTGGCTATGTTGGCCCGGCGTTGCGGTTAGGGGTTGGTGGCTCGGCGTTCGTGATCGGTGGGTCGGTGGCTCAGGCGGCGGGTTTGGGGTTTGGGGTTTGGGTCATCGGTTTGTGCTCGTGGGTCTGGGGGTTGGTGCGTTGGGATTGATCAATGTTGGTTTGTGCCTGTGGGTTTGGGGTTGGTAGGTTGGGTCATCTTGGGGCTATGTTGGCCCATCTTGGAGCTATGTTGGCCCATCTTGGGGCTATGTTGGCCCATCTTGGGGGCTATGTTGCCCCAGCTTGAGGTTATGTCGGCCCATGTTGGGGCTATGTTGGCCCATCTTGGGGCCATGTTGGCCCATCTTGGAGCTATGATGGCCCATCTTGGGGCTAGCTTGACCCATCTTGGGCGCTATGTTGGCCCATCTTGGGGCTATGTTGGCCCATCTTGCGGCCTATGTTGGCCCATGGTTGGCCCATGTTGACCAATCTTAAACCACAAGATCCGAAAAATGGGAAAACATGCGAAGAGCACAAAACACCGTAAAACAGGACGTTTTTTGGCCGTACCGGGTGGTCGGCGGCTGGGGCGGCGGCCCCTCTCTCCTACGGAGAGGAGAGAACTGCCGTATGTTATCTTTGATTGCCCTTTATGTCAGGGAAAATTACAGTTGAGGAACGAAATTGAAATCAACCCCAAAGGCATAACCTGTCGTTGTAATCCGTGTAGTTTCAAACTGACTAAAAATGATAAGACTATGAATGTCAGTAAGGATGATGAAGGGGGGATTACATTGGATAGTCAAGACCACAGCATCTCGTTTGCTTTCAATCGAATTACTACTCCTCCAACAGAAGATGAAAGATATAGAAATGATATGATAAAAGATGTTATGAATACACCACGGAACAGCAAAAAACAGATGATGTCTGAAATGGATTGAAACGAAACCATTTAAAGAGTAGTTGTTCTATCAACTCCAACTCATAAATAAATAATTAAAATAAATTAATTTCTAAATAGATAAATAAATAAATAGTAATGTCAAGTGGAGATGAGAGCAAGACTGAAATGAAAGAGTTGATGGATAAATTCAACAAATACGCTAAACAGGTGAAACTGGTTCTGGCAAAACTTGAAGAAATTGACAAGAAAATAGGACAAAACTATTACTATTTAGATGATGATAAGAGGGGTTATTTACGCCACAAATTGTGAAAGGTGTAAGGCTTGTTCATGCTGATGTGTTGTTGCTTCCAGTGCTTGCCATCACTGTCGTTAAGGCTCAACAATATCAAACTGCACTGCGCTGATGCTTCAAGTAAGATCATGATTCAAAGTCAGGAGGAGTAAGAGCTGTGGCAGGAATACGAGCTGTTGCTTTTCAAGACTTTTGTTGTAGCAATGGTTGCCTTGCGCAATGCTCGTGTTCGGCGCTATGTCCTTCTTTGCCATTTCTTCTGCTTTTGGCATTTCGCAGCGCGAACCTTACAGTTCTCTGCCCTGCCGCCGAATACAAAGCTGTTGAAGGACGTGGAGCACAATGAGATGCCAAACTGGATTCGTGAGCAAATGTGTGATTTGGGGTATGATAAAGGCGTCTCAGACAACATGGCCAAGGCGCTCTCATTTTACAGCCCTTCGGCCTTGGTGGAGGCTTCTCGAGAGAGTTTGCTGGATGCGCTGCAACAGACATTCCCAGATGATGCACAGCGGAAGATCATGGCCCAAAGCCTTTATGACCGCATTCAGAAGGGCATTTCCCAACCACAACCCGTTTCTCGGCAAAGATTGGTTTCAGTTGTTGCCCGAGTTCGTTGTGTTTTGTTTCTCGTTGATGTGAGACAGCGTTTATGTTTCTGTGGCTGCTTTGCTTGGTTTCAGGTTCAGAGCGATGTTCCCGAGAATGTCAAGGCCTTCGCACGAGCTTTGGATGATGCAGAGCTGGAAGGGCAAATTCTCAGAACGGAAAAGGGCAGTTTCAAGTTGCAAAACGTTTCTGAAATTTGGGACGAGAAGCAGTTCTACGTGCGGGACTGCTACACAGAAATTGCCGACATCATGTTGAAGAAAAAGCCCCCCGTGATGTCGCTGCTGGGCTCGTCTGGGATCGGCAAGTCCAATTTTCTGGTATATTTAATCTGGCGTCGCTTCCAAGACAGTGAGCTTAAAGACTTCCCAGTTTTTCTGCACCAGGGGGACATCATCCATCGGTTTCAGAAGGGCGAAGAGCCAAAGAAGGTCGATGCCGATACTTTGTATTCAGCCTCTGCACAAGCTTTGTATATCATGGATGCCGACATTGATGTGGCACATACGGTCTTTTGCCAGTCTTTGTGGATTACCTCTGCGCGGAGGCCGGAGACAGCGGCTTTCAACACCGAGCATTTCAAGAAAGCCGAGCGCTTTTCTGGGCAGTTCTTTATGCCACCATGGACGTTGACGGAGATGCTGAGTGCAGAGGTCATGGCCTTACACAAGCTGAATGAGGAGGTTGTCTAGGAACGCTTCGGCATCTTTGGTGGCACTGCGAGGCTTGTTTTGGAGAGGGACGAGACAAGGGCAGAGAATGACAAGGAGAGGCTCGTTGAGGCCGTGCAGTCAGCAGATGCGCTGCAATCCCTGAAAGTATCGTCTGACATGAAAGCCATAAGCAAGACGACGCATTTGCTGGTGAAGATGCACCCAAAGCGGGAGTTCAGCTGGTTTGATGTGCAGTTGTCGTCTCCCTATGTTCGGCAAGAGCTGGTGAAGCAAAACAGAGCAAAACGAGCCCAAGCTCTTTGGGATCGTATTGATGATGGGATGATTACGGGCATCGGTTTTGCATTGTTTGAGGAAGAGTTCCACCAGTTCATGCAGGACAAGTCCATCGGCAAGTTCAAGCTCCGAGCCAGATGCTTGACAGCTGAGGGGAAGGGGTCTGATACAACACAGGAACTCCAAGGTGGTCTTGAAGGAGTGATGATTTCGGGCAATCCCGCAGCAGACATCAAGGATGGCGAATACTACCAGCCGCAGAGCAAAAACTTTCCTGCCTTTGACTCATGGACCTCACAGGGCGTTTTTCAGCTGACGATTGCCGATACACATGACATCACCTTCAATGACAGTGGCAAGGCAATGGACGTGACGAAGACGCAGGCGTCTAAGATTGTGGATGCACTTTGCAAGAAGCATGACAGCAAAGCCAAATTCTTCTTTGTCGTTCCGCAGTTTCAGTTTGATAAGTGGAAGACTGTGCAGACAGTGAAACAGCCAGAGATGGCTGAGAAGATTGAGCAATGGGTCGTGTGCTTTGAACAGAACCTTCCGAAGTGAAGTGGAGCAGCGCGCTCGTGACCAAAATGAGGAAAGTCCGACATCCCCCAGTTCGGGGTTATGGGTTTTTGGGTTTTTTCTATTAGGGTCTTACCCCACACCTCATTAGGATATTGGTTGTAGAATGGACAAGGTTATGGGGTTGGGAGGTTCTTATGTTTTTTTTGAAATATTGTTTTCTATGAGGGAGACCTTGCCCCCTAATTCTATGATGGTTTGTTGTTTGTATTTTGATTGGTTCATTGAATATTTTTTGGCATGGATTATTCAACAATCTTATTGGTTGGTTTGTTGAATAATTTTTGTGATGGGGTGTTGTTTTGGTTTTGATGATTGCTTGATGCTATGGTTTTGTTATTGTCTCGGTTGATTGATTACTCATTGGATTTTGGTTATGTCTTGGTTGTTCTGATTTATTTGTGTTGTTTGGTTGATTGATTTCTTATTGGTTTATGGGTATGCTTTGGTTGTTATGATTTGTTTGTGTGATGTTATGGGGGTTGGTTGCTTTGAAATGTTGTCTGTATGTTTGCGGTTGTGGAGGATGGGAAGATGGGCAAGGGCCATTCTAACTTATATGTCTCGACGCCCCCGGACTTAAAGATATAACACAGTCTCTTTTTTGTTACCCGTAGTGTTCAGCTCAAACTGATAGTGGATGTCGTGCAGCAGCTGCCACACTTTTCTTGGTGAACCGTGTGCTTGCTGCCGCACATATCGAAGGATCGGCTGGATCCTCCAGACTTGCAGTCTGGCGCCCGTGCAGGAGGCGGAAGCGCTCAGGGCTTTGCGTGAGTGCTGCTGCCTGCTCACGGACCTGTACGAGCTGGCGGGACGAGAGGCTCCTGCACAGCCTCTTGAATCGAGGGCAGGCCCCTTGGAAGAGGAGACCGGGCCAGAGGTGAAGATCGAAGAGAGTAGAGAGACCGCCCAAAGCAGCGAGGCTGCGAGAGCAAGGTCTGAGGATCCAGTTGAAGAAAAGAAGAAGAAGAAGAAAGATAAGAAGAGGAGCCGCAAGAAGGAGAAGTCAGCAAGTGAGGACCCTGGCACGGGAGAAAGGTCTCCTGAAAACAAAGTAAGGAGGAAAAGGAGGAAGTCTAGAGACGACGCGGAAGGAGAAGGTCCAGACGCAGAGCACGAAGGAGGAAGGACAGAGGTCAAAGAGGAGGACGCCAACCCGGGGGATACCCCTGCAAGAGGTGTCACCGAGGAGGAAGACTTGCAAGAGAGGATCGACAACTTCGTCGCCAACAACCCCAGGTCATACGAGCTTGGGACAGCATTTAGTGGCATACCGGCTGCCCTCTGCAACGACAACTTCTACGGTTATCCGGCCGAGCTCCTCTACCAGCATCGGGTGCGATGGATAGAGACAGCGGCTGCTTCGCCACTGTGGACTTCCATGGTGAGCTTTTACCTTGAAGCAGACCGCGGGCACGTCTTAGAGGAGCCGGTGCATCGAGCCGAGCACCGCCTGGCCATCCGCGGCAACATCAGCGCCGTGAGCTTGCCGTGGGAAGAGATCTACGGCCACTTCGCACAGATGACACCCCACGATCGCATTGCAACCTTGCCGCATGCGCTGCCTGCCTTGCGCGCAATGGTGAAAGTGACGGTGAAGGGCATGCGGCATGCTGAGCTCGTGGAGTGGGTAGCCGGCGCCCACCTTAGGCCTCATGTGGTTGTTGCCCTCTTAGATCACTTAGTGGATATACACCATCCCATGTTCGCAGCCTATGACGGCACGCCAGCCGAACTGAAGCAGCTGTTCCGATCCAAAGTGCAGCGGGAGTATGGCACAGAAGAAATTTGTCCAGTCACCGTCGAAGAGCAAGCCGACCTAGCTGGTGCAGCACCCACTCCAGCTCAGACAAAGAATGCAACCCCAGAACCCGCAAACCTCCCACAGTTTGGCGGGGAAGCCTTCTTGGGCAGCAGCCGACCTCAAGTTCTCAGCCCGGATTATACCAGCAGCCAGGCAGGTGACACGACGACCCAAGAAGTGACGCGCCTTGCTCAGGTCACGCCCAAGGTCACCATCCAGACGGGCACAGAGTTTTGGGACCAGTGGCAGACCGAGTACCTTGCCTGGGCCTTCCCGTTCAGCGTGCCATCCCCCACCTTTGAAACCAGCGGCGACGCCAGGCTCGTGGTGTCAGAGCTGCGCCTATCCACCGTGTGCAAGTTGCCAAAAAGTGGCACGGCCAAACAAAGGCCCGTACCACGCCAAACACAAACCGGTCTGGGTGTGCCCAGCTTGTACAGGATGTCCACAGTGCCACAAACGTTTGCAACCAGGCACGTGGTGTCAAAGCTGTGCCTATCCGCCGTGTGCAGGTTGCCAACAAGTAGCTAGGCCCGGCGGAGACCACGCGTACCATGCCAAGCATCGCCCCTTTTGGCGATGCGACAAGTGCGCCCAAGCAAGCTGTCCGATGTGCCAAGCCAATCCCTTGGGTCAAGAAGCCGGCGGCGGACCCGACGCCGCGTGCCCACAGTGTGCGGAACGGGGTCCCAAGTGCGCCAAATGCAAACAGCCAATGGTCGGCCGCCCGCATTCACACGGCTGGTGCCACGGGTGCGCCTTTCCGCCATGTGCAGCTGGCTGTGGTCGACCGCGCCCAAGAAATACCGATGCAGAGCTTGCCAAATACCATGCGAAACGCATGCCGCAGTGGACCTGCCAGCCGTGCCAGCTCTCACAGAACGAACCGGCCAAACGCCGTAAGATCCAAGTGGACGACCAAGCAGACGCCTTGCCACCGCTGCCGCCGCCGGCGGAGCCACCGGAACAGAACGCCAGCCCGGCAGCGTCCTTTGGCCAACCCAAAAAAAGAAAACCACTTAGCACGCCCACCCCCGCGGAGCGTTACTCAGCGCCTGCAGAGGCAGACCGTCCATGCTCACCTGCAGCAGTTTCTTTTGGCCAACCGAAAAAAAGACGTTCGTCCAGCGCCTGCCCGGGTTTTTCCTTGCCGGCAGAAGTCCCGGAAGCCATGCACCTCGAAGAGTCCCAGCCATTTTAATTGAGCCACCGGAGAAACGGACACGGAGTTCATTCAGCACCAGCCACGCAATGTCCTAGCCAGCGTGCACCTATGACAGGAGCCCAACTTAGCGGTTTGGTTTTGTCGCACCTGGACCTGGCCTGTGTAGAACTGCATTCAGAGCAAGTAAAGGTCTTGACCCATCAGCATATCATATCGTAGGACATTCCTTTTTGCCAGTGTAATCCGACAGCATTCGCAGACCTGTCAGATCCCAAATAGCCATGCGGTTTATTCGGTGCTTCAAAGCTCGTTCGGACAACCGGCTGCAACCAGGGCGTTGCCCAGGGGAGTGCTAGAGCGTTGCTCACGCCGCGGTTTGGTTTTGTCAATCCTGTGCCAACGTGGGACGCACCTTGCCGGCAGACGTCCCAGAGACCAGAACCCGACACCTATCCCGAAAGCATTCGCAGACCTGTCATTTCCCAAATAGCCATGCGTTTTGTTGGGTGCTTCAAAGAGAGTTCAGACAACCGGCTGCAACCAGGGCGTTGCCCAGGGCAGTGCTAGAGCGTTGCTCACGCCGCGGTTTGGTTTTGTCGCACATTCAGATCTCGAACGGTGCACCTGGCCTGTGTAGAACTGCAGTTAGAGCAATTAAAAGTCTTGACCCATCAGCATATCACATCGTAGGACATTCCTTTTTGCCAGTGTTTGATCTCTACTTGAACCAACTTGGCTCAAAACAATGGCTCGGCTTGGGGATGCAACTTTGTTGAAGTCTCAACTTGCAACATATTTGGGCCAACATGTACGGTAAAATCATGTAAACTCATCTTGCCATCTGGTCATGTAACATAGCCACATGGAAAATCTCCATTCTTACGGTCGGTAACCCATCTATGTCTATGGGCCATCTATAACATAGCTATGTTAGTCAGAACCAAAGGGTAAAGCATCTTTCCCGTCCTGCAGTTTCGTTTTGTCAACGACCGAAAAGGACACGAGGCGCAGCCAGCGCCAACCTGGAAAGCTCCTTGCCGGCACCTGTCCCAGAGACAGATGAACCATTTTTTCAGCCACCCGTTGCAGAATTCACTACCACGGCGAACCACGAAGAACAGACAACTGGCTGCAACCAGGGCAATGCCCAGGGGAGAGCTCGAGCGTTGCTCACGCCGCGGCTTTGCAACCATTTTTTCAGCCACACGTTGCACAATCAACCACCAAGGACACGCCACGAAGCCAGTGCTGCCAACACCATGCATTTGGACCGCCGCGGATGAGTCAAGTTACGCACAACACACATAGGGAACCACTGTACCCAGAGCATGCCCTTAGCTATTAAACCACTACATAATCTTCCGTCCCATAGTTCCATTCAACCACAAGGCAGAAAGGACCGAGAGTAACCATGTTTTCAGCCACACGTTGCAGAATCAACTACCAAGAACACGACACGAAGTTACGCACAACACACATAAGGAACCACTGTACCCAGAGCATGCCCGTAGCTATTAAACCACTACATAAGCTTCCGTCCCATAGTTCCATTCAACCACAAGGCAGAAAGGACCGAGAGTAACCACGTTTTCAGCCACACGTTGCAGAATCAATTACCAAGGACACGCCACGAAGCCAGTGCTGCCAACACCATGCATTTGGACCGCCGCGGATGAGTCAAGTTACGCACAACACACATAAGGAACGACTGTACCCAGAGCATGCCCTTAACTATTAAACCACTACATAATCTTCCGTCCCATAGTTCCATTCAACCACAAGGCAGAAAGGACCGAGAGGAACCATGTTTTCAGCCACACGTTGCAGAATCAACTACCAAGAACACGCCACGAAGTTACGCACAACACACATAAGGAACCACTGTACCCAGAGCATGCCCGTAGCTATTAAACCACTACATAAGCTTCCGTCCCATAGTTCCAGTCAACCACAAGGCAGAAAGGACCGAGAGGAACCATGTTTGCAGCCACACGTTGCAGAATCAACTACCAAGAACACGACACGAAGCCAGTGCTGCCAACACCATGCATTTGGACCGCCGCGGATGAGTCAAGTTACGCACAACACACATAAGGAACCACTGTACCCAGAGCATGCCCTTAGCCATTAAACCACTACATAATCTTCCGTCCCATAGTTCCATTCAACCATAAGGCAGAAAGGACCGAGAGGAACCATGTTTGCAGCCACACGTTGCAGAATCAATTACCAAGAACACGCCACGAAGCCAGTGCTGCCAACACCATGCATTTGGACCGCCGCGGATGAGTCAAGTTACGCACAACACACATAAGGAACCACTGTACCCAGAGCATGCCCTTAGCTATTAAACCACTACATAATCTTCCGTCCCATAGTTCCATTCAACCACAAGGCAGAAAGGGCCAAAAGCAACCATGTTTTCAGCCACACGTTGCAGAATCAACTACCAAGGACACGCCACGAAGCCAGTGCTGCCGATACCATGCATTTGGACCGCCACGGATGAGTCAAGCCCCGCATGACCCACCGCACGTACCAGTAACGAAGCTTCCCTCCCATAGTCCCATGCATCCACGAACCATCTTTTCAGGGCAAACAGGACCGTATCATATCGTAAGACATGCCCTTTTGCCAGTGTTTGATCTTTACTTGAACCAACCGAGCTAAACGCAATGCGACGAGCTGCAACCAGGGCGTTGCCCAGGGACACGACATTGCCGGCAGACGTCCCAGAGACCATGACCCGACACCTAATCTCTGCAGCATTCGCACGCCTGTCACTTCCCAAATAGCCATGCGTTTTGTTGGGTGCTTCAAAGAGAGTGCAGAAAACCGGCTGCAACCCGGGCGTTGCCTAGGGGAGTGCTCAAGCGTTGCTCACGCCGCGGTATGGCGTTGTCGCACCTAGACCTGGCCTGTGTAGAACTGCATTCAGAGCAAGTAAAGGTCTTGACCCATCAGCATATCATATCGTAGGACATTCCTTTTTGCCAGTGTAATCCGAAAGCATTCGCAGACCTGTCAGATCCCAAATAGCCCTGCGGTTTCGTCGGTGCTTCAAAGCTCGTTCGGACAACCGGCTGCAACCAAGGCGTTGCCCAGAGGAGTGCTAGAGCGTTGCTCACGCCGCGGTTTGGTTTTGTCAATCCTGTGCCAACGTAGGAAGCACCTTGCCGGCAGACGTCCCAAGAGACCAGAACCCGACACCTATCCCGAAAGCAGTCGCACACCGGTCATTTCCCAAATAGCCATGCGTTTTGTTGGGTGCCTCAACGAGAATTCAGACAACCGGCTGCAACCAGGGCGTTGCCCAGGGCAGTGCTAGAGCGTTGCTCACGCCGCGGTTTGGTTGTGTCGCACGTTCAGATCTCGAACAGTGCACCTAGCCTGTGTAAACTGCATTGAAAGCAAGTAAAGGTCTTGACCCATCAGCATATCAACCTACCTAGCTAAGAACAAGGACTCGGCTGTCCCGTCCTGCAGTGGGGTTTCGACACCCAGACTCCAAGCGTCAAAGACACGCGATTCGGGAAAAAAAAGGGCAGGCATGTCGGTAGCGAGGGGGTGGTTTTCGCAGCCGTCACGGTAGGGCAAACTCACTTGAAATGCCGCAGTCTGTTGAGCAGGACCGGGAAAGTAATTTACTCTCATTTACTGTCATTTTACTCTCATGGACGTAACTCAACTATGAAATGACAACTGTTAGTGAGGCATGCAAGGTTAGCCAGAATTAGTAGTTGGATACGGCGTTCCCGCCAGGTCACGCCACAGCCGGTGGAGGACAACGTGTTCGGACCCAACCTCAACCAGGTGAAGCGGCAGCCGGTTCCGTCGCCTGTCGCCAGTCCCTGCCGCCGCCGCGTTGACGCCAGGCGCTGGCGCAAGACGACCTCGTGGGACGCTGGATGCAGGCCACGGGTCCGTCTGGGGCATAACCACTTTCAGGGTCAGCGAAACAACAACCCGAAGAAAGAGCTTCTGGATAAGGTCACCTTTGGTTCCGTCGTTGGTTTCTTTTTTTTTCGCGGGGAGCCCAACGGCTAGGACCGTCAATGTTTCCTGGCACCGCACCGGACACCCGCCTGCAGGATTTCCTGGCGTGCAAACCCTGCAGAGGCCATGGTCTAGGCCAACGGCTGGGTAGAAACAGTCGGGGGGCACTACCGGACAGAATAGGCACCAAGACAAAGATATCTTGTCTGCATCGGCTCAGGCGACCAAAAGGCTGGGCAGGTGGATAGCAGGTGCACATTGGACATATGTAGAACCCCAGACAGCGGCGTGGGCGGCCAAGGCGCCGAAGACGGCCGATGCCAGACACAAGTGCAACCAACTATTTTCGTTGGACGGCGAGAAAGGCGACAGGCCAGGCAAGGAATAGCTAAGGGCAAGAGCCCGGAGCCTGCAACCAATGGTTGCAGCGACACAGGAGTTGTCGTTCTTGTTGATGTGGTTGTTGCTGCTGTTGTTATAGTAGTAGTAGTAGTAGTAGTAGTTGTTGTTGTTGTTGTTGTTGTGGATGTTGTTGTGGTTGTGGTGGTTGGCACGTTTGAGTTCGGGGTGGGTGGGCTGGGGTTGGTCGGTCGGGGTGCATGCGTGCGGGTTTGGGGTTGGTGGGTGTTTTGAGCCCTTTTTGCAAGGCGGTCGGTCGGTGTTGGGCGATGATGTGCGTGAAGGTTTGGGGTTGGTGGGGTGGGGTTGGTCAGTGATGGTTTGTGCTTTTGGGTTGGGCGTTGGTGGGTTGGGGGTGGTCGGTCGTGGTGTGTGCTTGCAGGTATGGACTTCGTGGGTTGGGGTAGGTCAGGGGTAGTTTGTGCTGTGGGGTTGGGGGGGTGGGGTTGGTCGGTCGTAGTTTGTGCGTGAAGGTTTGGGGTTGGTAGGTTGGGGTTGGTTGGTCGTGGTTTGTGAGGGACGGTTTGGAGTTGGTGGGTTGGGGTTGGGCAGTGGTGGTTTGTGCTTTTGGGTGTCGGGTTGGTGGGTTGGCGGTGGTCGGTCGTGGAGTGCGCTGGCAGGTATGGAATGGGTGGGTTGGGGTAGGTCAGTGGTGGATGGTGCTTGCGGGTTGGTGGGTTGGGGTTGGTCGGTCGGGGTTTCTGCTTGCGGGTTTGGCGTTGGTGGGTCGTCGGTTTATGCTCGTGGGTCTGGGGTGGGTGCGTTGGGGTTGATCAATGTTGGTTTGTGCCAGTGGGTTTGGGGTTGGTGGGTTGATCAATGTTGGTTTGTGCCTGTGGGTTTGGGGTTGGTGGGTTGGAGTTGGTCGGTCGTGGTTGGTGCTATGTTGGCCCCCGCTTCAGGCTATGTTGGCCCATCGTGGGGGCTATGTTGGCCCATCTTGGCGCTATGTTGGTCGTGGCGCGTGCTTGCAGGTATGGCATGAGTGAGGTGGGGTAAGTCAGTGGTGGATGCTGCTTTGGCGTTGGTGGGTTGGGGTTGGTCGGTCGTGGTGTGTGCGTGAGGGTTTGGTCGGTCGTGGTTTGTGCGTGAAGGTTTGTGGTTGGTGGGTTGGGGTTGGTCAGTGCTGGTTTCTGTGTTTGGGTTTGGGGTTGGTGGGTTGGCGTTGGTCGGTCGTAGGTTGTGCTTGCAGGTACGGCATGGATGGGTTGGGGTAAGTCAGTGCTGGTTTGTGCGTTGGCGCTGGTGGGTTGGGGTTGGTCGGTCGTGGTTTGTGCGTGACGGTTTGGGGTTGGTGGGTTGGCCCGGCTTGAAGCTATCAGGGCCCATTTTGGGGCTATGTTGGCCCATCTGGGGCCCATCTTGGAGCTATGGTGGCCCGGCTTGAGGGTTGGTCGGTCGTGGCGTGTGCTTGCAGGCATGGCATGAGTGAGGTGGGGTAAGTCAGTGGTGGATGCTGCTTTGGCGTTGGTGGGTTGGGGTTGGTCGGTCGTGGTGTGTGCGTGAGGGTTTGGTCGGTCGTGGTTTGTGCGTGAAGGTTTGTGGTTGGTGGGTTGGGGTTGGTCAGTGCTGGTTTCTGTGTTTGGGTTTGGGGTTGGTGGGTTGGCGTTGGTCGGTCGTAGGTTGTGCTTGCAGGTACGGCATGGATGGGTTGGGGTAAGTCAGTGCTGGTTTGTGCGTTGGCGCTGGTGGGTTGGGGTTGGTCGGTCGTGGTTTGTGCGTGACGGTTTGGGGTTGGTGGGTTGGCCTGGCTTGAAGCTATCAGGGCCCATTTTGGGGCTATGTTGGCCCATCTGGGGCCCATCTTGGAGCTATGGTGGCCCGGCTTGAGGCTATGTGGGCCCATTTTGGGGCTATGTTGGCCCATCTTGGGGCTATGTTGGCCCATCTTGGCGCTATGTTGGCCCATCTTGGGGCTATGTTGGCCCCGCTTGGGGCTATGTTGGCCCATCTTGAAGCCTATGTTGGCCCCGCTTGAGGCCTATGTTGGCCCATGTTGACCCATCTTAAACCACAAGATCCGGGAAAAGCCGAAAAAATGCGACGAGCACAAAACACCGTAAAACGCGGGACTTTTTGGCCCTACCGGGTGGTCGGCGGCAGGGGGCGCGGCCCCTCTCTCCTACGGAGAGGAGAGAAACGCCTTCGGCAAGGACACGGCCAGGGGGCCCCTGGCCGGATTTAAGCGCTTACGCGCGACAGCCGGCCAGGGGCCCAACTATGTAGGCCCAGTGTGTGGCTATGTTGGCCTATGTTGGCGTATGTTGGCCTATCTTGCGGGCAATGTGGGCCCATCTTGTGGCTACGTTGGCCTATGTTGACCCATGTTGAGCCAAAAGATCCGAAAAATGGGAACAGCAAAAAAAACACTGTAAAACACAGGATATTTTGATGGTCGGCGGCCTATCTTGGGGCTATGTGGGCCCATCTTGGGGCTATGTTGGCCCATCTTGGGGGGGCCCATGCTTGGGGCTATGTTGGCCCATCTTGGGGCTATGTTGGCCCATCTTGGGGCCAGCTTGGGGCTATGTTGGCCCATCTTGGGGCTATGTTGGCCCATCTTGGGGCTATGTTGGCCCATCTTGAGGCCTATGTTGGCCCATCTTGAGGCCTATGTTGGCCCATGTTGACCCATCTTAAACCACAAGATCCGAAAAATGGGAGAAAAAATGGGAAGAGCACAAAACACCGTAAAACGCGACAGTTTTTGGCGGGGGGGAGAGGTCGGCGGCTGGGGCGGCGGCCCCTCTCTCCTACGGAGAGGAGAGAACTGCCGTACGGCAAGGACACGGCCAGGGGGCCCCTGGCCGGATTTAAGCGCTTACGCGCGACAGCCGGCCAGGGGCCCAACTATGTTGGCCCATCGTGTGGCTATATGTTGGCCTATGTTGGCGTATGTTGGCCTATCTTGCGGGCAACGAGGGCCCATCTTGTGGCTATGTTGGCCTATGTTTGCCTCATGTTGGCCCATGTTGAGCCAAAAGATCCCTATGTTTGCCTCATGTTGGCCCATGTTGAGCCAAAAGATCCGAAAAATGGGAACAGCAAAAAAACGCTGTAAAACGCAGGATATTTGATGGTCGGCGGCCTATCTTGAGGGCTATGTTGGCCCATCTTGGGGCTATGTTGGCCTATCTTGAGGGCAATGTGGGCCCATCTTGGGGCTATGTTGGCCCATCTTGGGGCTATGTTGGCCCATCTTGGAGCTATGATGGCCCATCTTGGGGCTATCTTAGCCCATCTTGGGCGCTAGGTTGGCCCATCTTGGGGCTATGTTGGCCCATCTTGCGGCCTATGTTGGCCCAGGTTGACCCATCTTAAACCACAAGATCCGAAAAATGGGAAAAAGTGGGAAGAGCACAAAACACCGTAAAACGCGACTGTTTTTGGCGGCCGGGGGTGTCGGCGGCTGGGGCGGCGGCCCCTCTCTCCTACGGAGAGGAGAGAACTGCCGTACGGCAATGCCACGGCCAGGGGGCCCCTGGCCGGATTTAAGCGCTTACGCGCGACAGCCGGCCAGGGGCCCAACTATGTTGACCTGCTTCTTCTTGTTGTTGTTGTTGTTGTTGTTGCGGTGGTTGTGGTTGTGGTTGTGGTCGTTGTTGTGGTTGTTGGTTGTTGGTGGCTGGTTGGTTGTTGGTGGTTGGTGGTTGGTTGTTGGTTGTTGGTTGTTGGGCCCATTTTGTGCCATCTTGGTCCGATGTTAGCCCATCTTTGGGCCCATGTTGCGCCCATCTTGGGGCTATGTTTGCGCATCTTGGGCCTATGTTAGCCCATCTTGGGCCCATGTTGCGCCCATCTTGGGGCAATGTTCGCCTATGTTGAGGCCATCGTGGGCCGATGTTGAAGCATCTTGGGGCTATGTTGGGGCATCTTGGGGCTATGTTGGGCGATCGTGCGCGATGTGAGTGCAAAAACATGTTGAATGTCACAGGGCCAAAAAACACTGTAAATTACAGGGGTTTCTGTCGACACGCGCACCCCACCGCGAGGTCAGGGGCAGGGGCCCAACTATGTTGGCCCATCTGTTGGCCTATGTTGGCCTATCTTGCGGGCAATGTGGGCTCAGCTTGGAGCTATGTTACCCAGCTTGGGGCTATGTTGGCCTATCTTGAAGGCTATGTGGGCCGATCTTGAGGCCTTTGTCGGCCGATCTTGAGGCCTATGTTGGCCCATGTTGACCCGTGCGGAGCCAAAAGATCGGAAAAATGGGAACAGCAAAAAGACACTGTAAAACGCAGGATATTTTGAGGGTCGGCGGCCTATCTTGGGGCTATGTTGGCCCATCTTGGGGCTATGTTGGCCCATCTTGGGGGCTATGTTGGCTCATCTTGGGGCTAGGTTGGCCCATCTTGGGGCTATCTTGGCCCATCTTGAGGCTATGTTGGCCCATCTTGAGGCCTATGTTGGCCCATCTCGAGGCCTATCTTGGCCCATGTTGACCCATCTCAAACCACCAGATCCGAAAAAGGCGGAAAAATGCGGAGAGCACAAAACACCGTAAAACGCGGTAGTTTTTGGCGGCCGGGGGTGTCGGCGGCTGGGGCGGCGGCCCCTCTCTCCTACGGAGAGGAGAGAAACGCCGTTCGGCAATGCCACGGCCAGGGGGCCCCTGGCCGGATTTTAAGGGCTGACGCCCCTCGTCGGCTCCGCCGGATTTCTCGACCCTCCATTTCATCGCAGTGTGGGCTTGAAAGCTTTTGGATGGGGACCTGCTTCAGAAATATAGTCCTTATGTTTTTTGAAAAAAGTTCATGGAATAGGAACTTTGTTGGAAATAGACGGCTTTTTTGGGGAGCAAGTGAGTTCCCGAAAGCTCCTGCCAAGGGTTTTTCCCGAAGAACTGCTGCCAATTTCAACTTGTTACTTCGTGTAAAGGCGCCTCTGTGCAAAGACTTCTCTGTCTAAAGCTTTTGTGTGTAAAAGTTTCTGTGTGTAAAAACCACTT